>JAEHOC010000168.1:0-60997 GCA_016834605.1 Chlamydomonas incerta | reverse complement strand
GGGAACGCTCTGGCGGCCGGGCGAAATGCGGGGTAGGGCTCGCATTCACGCGCACTGGCCGTTCAAGTGCCGCGCCAGGAATGGGCCGGCCGGGGGAACGCTCTGGCTGCCGGGCGAAATGCGGGGTATGGGCTTGCAAGCACACGCACTGCCGTTCCAGCCCCGCGCTAGGAAAGGACCGGCCGGGGGAACGCTGTGTGCTGCCGGCGTAATCCGGGGGTAGGGGCTCGCATTCACGCGCACTGCCGTTCAAGTGCCGCGCCAGGAAAGGGCCGGCCGAGGGAACGCTCTGGCTGCCGGGCGAAATGCGGGGTAGGGCTCACAAGCATACGCACTTCCGTTCCAGCCCCGCGCCAGGAAAGGGCCGGCCGGGGGAACGCTCTGGCTGCCGGGCGAAATGCGGGGTAGGTCTCACATGCGCATTCACACGCAACTGCCGTTCAAGTGCCGCGCTAGGAATGGGCTAGGCCGGGTAACGCTGTGGCTGCCGGGCGAAATGCGGGGTAGGGCTCGCCAGCACATGCACACGCACGTGCCGCTTCAAGTGCCGCGCCAGGAAAGGGCCAGGCCGGGGGAACGCTCTGGCTGCCCGGGCGAAATGCGGGGTAAGGGCTCGCATTCACAACACGCACCTGCCGTTCAAGTGCCGCCGGCTAGAAGGGGCCCGGCCGGGTAACCGCTGTGGCCTGCCGGGCGAAAGCGGGTAGGTCTCACATGCGCATTCACACGCACTGCCGTTCAGTGCCGCGCCAGGAAAGGCCGGCCGGGGGAACGCTCTGGCGGCCGGCTAATGCGGGGTAGGTCTCACATTCACACGAAATGCCGTTCACGCCCCGCACCAGGAAGGGGCAGGCCGGGGGATCGCTTTGTCTGCCGGCGAAATGCGGGGTAGGGGCTCGCATTCACACGCACTGCCGTTCAAGTGCCCGCGCCAGGAAAGGGCCGGCCGGGGGAACGCTGTGGCTGCCGGGCGAAATGCGGGGTAGGGCTCGCATTCACACGCACTGCCGTTCAAGTGCCGCGCTAGGAAAGGGCAGGCGGGGGGAACGCTCTGGCTGCCGGGCGAAATGCGGGGTAGGGCTTGCAAGCACACGCACTGCCGTTCCAGCCCCGCGCTAGGAAAGGACCGGCCGGGGGAACGCTGTGGCTGCCGGGCGTAATCCGGGGTAGGGCTCGCATTCACGCGCACTGCCGTTCAAGTGCCGCGCCAGGAAAGGGCCGGCCGGGGGAACGCTCTGGCTGCCGGGCGAAATGCGGGGTAGGGCTCACAAGCATACGCACTGCCGTTCAAGTGCCGCGCCAGGAAAGGGCCGGCCGGGGAACGCTCTGGCTGCCGGGCGAAATGCGGGGTAAGGTCTCAAATGCGCATTCACACGCACTGCCGTTCAAGTGCCGCGCTAGGAATGGGCAGGCCGGGGGAAACGCTGTGGCTGCCGGGCGAAATGCGGGTAGGGCTCGCAAGCACATTGACACGCACTGCCGTTCCAGCCCCGCGCCAGGAAAGGGCCGGCCGGGGGAACGCTCTGGCGGCCGGGCGAAATGCGGGGTAGGGCTCGCATTCACGCGCACTGCCGTTCAAGTGCCGCGCCAGGAAAGGGCCGGCCGGGGGAACGCTGTGGCTGCCGGGCGAAATGCGGGGTAGGGCTCGCATTCACACGCACTGCCCGTTCAAGTGCCGCGCTAGGAAAGGGGCAGGCGGGGGAACGCTCTGGCTGCCGGGCGAAATGCGGGGTAGGGCTTGCAAGCACACGCACTGCCGTTCCAGCCCCGCGCTAGGAAAGGACCGGCCGGGGGAACGCTGTGGCTGCCGGGCGTAATCCGGGGTAGGGCTCGCATTCACGCGCACTGCCGTTCAAGTGCCGCGCCAGGAAAGGGCCGGCCGGGGGAACGCTCTGGCTGCCGGGCGAAATGCGGGGTAGGGCTCACAAGCATACGCACTGCCGTTCAAGTGCCGCGCCAGGAAAGGGCCGGCCGGGGGAACGCTCTGGCTGCCGGGCGAAATGCGGGGTAGGTCTCAAATGCGCATTCACACGCACTGCCGTTCAAGTGCCGCGCTAGGAATGGGCAGGCCGGGGGAACGCTGTGGCTGCCGGGCGAAATGCGGGGTAGGGCTCGCAAGCACATTCACACGCACTGCCGTTCCAGCCCCGCGCCAGGAAAGGGCCGGCCGGGGGAACGCTCTGGCGGCCGGGCGAAATGCGGGGTAGGGCTCGCATTCACGCGCACTGCCGTTCAAGTGCCGCGCCAGGAAAGGGCCGGCCGGGGGAACGCTCTGGCTGCCGGGCGAAATGCGGGGTAGGGCTTGCAAGCACACGCACTGCCGTTCCAGCCCCGCGCTAGGAAAGGACCGGCCGGGGGAACGCTGTGGCTGCCGGGCGTAATCCGGGGTAGGGCTCGCATTCACGCGCACTGCCGTTCAAGTGCCGCGCCAGGAAAGGGCCGGCCGGGGGAACGCTGTGGCTGCCGGGCGAAATGCGGGGTAGGGCTCACAAGCATACGCACTGCCGTTCCAGCCCCGCGCCAGGAAAGGGCCGGCCGGGGGAACGCTGTGGCTGCCGGGCGAAATGCGGGGTAGGTCTCACATGCGCATTCACACGCACTGCCGTTCAAGTGCCGCGCTAGGAATGGGCAGGCCGGGGGAACGCTGTGGCTGCCGGGCGAAATGCGGGGTAGGGCTCGCAAGCACATTCACACGCACTGCCGTTCAAGTGCCGCGCCAGGAAAGGGCCGGCCGGGGGAACGCTCTGGCTGCCGGGCGAAATGCGGGGTAGGGCTCGCATTCACACGCACTGCCGTTCAAGTGCCGCGCTAGGAATGGGCCGGCCGGGGGAACGCTGTGGCTGCCGGGCGAAATGCGGGGTAGGTCTCACATGCGCATTCACACGCACTGCCGTTCAAGTGCCGCGCCAGGAAAGGGCCGGCCGGGGGAACGCTCTGGCGGCCGGCTAATGCGGGGTAGGTCTCACATTCACACGCACTGCCGTTCACGCCCCGCACCAGGAAAGGGCAGGCCGGGGGATCGCTTTGGCTGCCGGGCGAAATGCGGGGTAGGGCTCGCATTCACACGCACTGCCGTTCAAGTGCCGCGCTAGGAATGGGCCGGCCGGGGGAACGCTGTGGCTGCCGGGCGAAATGCGGGGTAGGTCTCACATGCGCATTCACACGCACTGCCGTTCAAGTGCCGCGCCAGGAAAGGGCCGGCCGGGGGAACGCTCTGGCGGCCGGCTAATGCGGGGTAGGTCTCACATTCACACGCACTGCCGTTCACGCCCCGCACCAGGAAAGGGCAGGCCGGGGGATCGCTTTGGCTGCCGGGCGAAATGCGGGGTAGGTCTCACATTCACACGCACTGCCGTTCAAGTGCCGCGCCAGGAAAGGGCCGGCCGGGGGAACGCTGTGGCTGCCGGGCGAAATGCGGGGTAGGTCTCACATGCGCATTCACACGCACTGCCGTTCAAGTGCCGCGCCAGGAAAGGGCAGGCCGGGGGAACGCTCTGGCTGCCGGGCGAAATGCGGGGTAGGTCTCACATGCGCATTCACACGCACTGCCGTTCAAGTGCCGCGCCAGGAAAGGGCAGGCCGGGGGAACGCTCTGGCTGCCGGGCGAAATGCGGGGTAGGGCTCGCAAGCACATTCACACGCACTGCCGTTCACGTGCCGCGCCAGGAAAGGGCCGGCCGGGGGAACGCTCTGGCTGCCGGGCGAAATGCGGGGTAGGGCTCGCATGCACATTCACACGCACTGCCGTTCAAGTGCCGCGCCAGGAAAGGGCCGGCCGGGGGAACGCTGTGGCTGCCGGGCGAAATGCGGGGTAGGTCTCACATGCGCATTCACACGCACTGCCGTTCAAGTGCCGCGCCAGGAAAGGGCAGGCCGGGGGAACGCTCTGGCTGCCGGGCGAAATGCGGGGTAGGGCTTGCAAGCACACGCACTGCCGTTCCAGCCCCGCGCTAGGAAAGGACCGGCCGGGGGAACGCTGTGGCTGCCGGGCGTAATCCGGGGTAGGGCTCGCATTCACGCGCACTGCCGTTCAAGTGCCGCGCCAGGAAAGGGCCGGCCGGGGGAACGCTGTGGCTGCCGGGCGAAATGCGGGGTAGGGCTCACAAGCATACGCACTGCCGTTCCAGCCCCGCGCCAGGAAAGGGCCGGCCGGGGGAACGCTGTGGCTGCCGGGCGAAATGCGGGGTAGGTCTCACATGCGCATTCACACGCACTGCCGTTCAAGTGCCGCGCTAGGAATGGGCAGGCCGGGGGAACGCTGTGGCTGCCGGGCGAAATGCGGGGTAGGGCTCGCAAGCACATTCACACGCACTGCCGTTCAAGTGCCGCGCCAGGAAAGGGCCGGCCGGGGGAACGCTCTGGCTGCCGGGCGAAATGCGGGGTAGGGCTCGCATTCACACGCACTGCCGTTCAAGTGCCGCGCTAGGAATGGGCCGGCCGGGGGAACGCTGTGGCTGCCGGGCGAAATGCGGGGTAGGTCTCACATGCGCATTCACACGCACTGCCGTTCAAGTGCCGCGCCAGGAAAGGGCCGGCCGGGGGAACGCTCTGGCGGCCGGCTAATGCGGGGTAGGTCTCACATTCACACGCACTGCCGTTCACGCCCCGCACCAGGAAAGGGCAGGCCGGGGGATCGCTTTGGCTGCCGGGCGAAATGCGGGGTAGGGCTCGCATTCACACGCACTGCCGTTCAAGTGCCGCGCTAGGAATGGGCCGGCCGGGGGAACGCTGTGGCTGCCGGGCGAAATGCGGGGTAGGTCTCACATGCGCATTCACACGCACTGCCGTTCAAGTGCCGCGCCAGGAAAGGGCCGGCCGGGGGAACGCTCTGGCGGCCGGCTAATGCGGGGTAGGTCTCACATTCACACGCACTGCCGTTCACGCCCCGCACCAGGAAAGGGCAGGCCGGGGGATCGCTTTGGCTGCCGGGCGAAATGCGGGGTAGGTCTCACATTCACACGCACTGCCGTTCAAGTGCCGCGCCAGGAAAGGGCCGGCCGGGGGAACGCTGTGGCTGCCGGGCGAAATGCGGGGTAGGTCTCACATGCGCATTCACACGCACTGCCGTTCAAGTGCCGCGCCAGGAAAGGGCAGGCCGGGGGAACGCTCTGGCTGCCGGGCGAAATGCGGGGTAGGTCTCACATGCGCATTCACACGCACTGCCGTTCAAGTGCCGCGCCAGGAAAGGGCAGGCCGGGGGAACGCTCTGGCTGCCGGGCGAAATGCGGGGTAGGGCTCGCAAGCACATTCACACGCACTGCCGTTCACGTGCCGCGCCAGGAAAGGGCCGGCCGGGGGAACGCTCTGGCTGCCGGGCGAAATGCGGGGTAGGGCTCGCATGCACATTCACACGCACTGCCGTTCAAGTGCCGCGCCAGGAAAGGGCCGGCCGGGGGAACGCTGTGGCTGCCGGGCGAAATGCGGGGTAGGTCTCACATGCGCATTCACACGCACTGCCGTTCAAGTGCCGCGCCAGGAAAGGGCAGGCCGGGGGAACGCTCTGGCTGCCGGGCGAAATGCGGGGTAGGGCTCGCAAGCACATTCACACGCACTGCCGTTCACGTGCCGCGCCAGGAAAGGGCCGGCCGGGGGAACGCTCTGGCTGCCGGGCGAAATGCGGGGTAGGGCTCGCATGCACATTCACACGCACTGCCGTTCAAGTGCCGCGCCAGGAAAGGGCCGGCCGGGGGAACGCTGTGGCTGCCGGGCGAAATGCGGGGTAGGTCTCACATGCGCATTCACACGCACTGCCGTTCAAGTGCCGCGCTAGGAAAGGGCAGGCCGGGGGAACGCTCTGGCTGCCGGGCGAAATGCGGGGTAGGGCTTGCAAGCACACGCACTGCCGTTCCAGCCCCGCGCTAGGAAAGGGCCGGCCGGGGGAACGCTGTGGCTGCCGGGCGTAATCCGGGGTAGGGCTCGCATTCACGCGCACTGCCGTTCAAGTGCCGCGCCAGGAAAGGGCCGGCCGGGGGAACGCTCTGGCTGCCGGGCGAAATGCGGGGTAGGGCTCACAAGCACACGCACTGCCGTTCACGCCCCGCACCAGGAAAGGGCAGGCCGGGGGATCGCTTTGGCTGCCGGGCGAAATGCGGGGTAGGTCTCACATTCACACGCACTGCCGTTCAAGTGCCGCGCCAGGAAAGGGCCGGCCGGGGGAACGCTGTGGCTGCCGGGCGAAATGCGGGGTAGGTCTCACATGCGCATTCACACGCACTGCCGTTCAAGTGCCGCGCCAGGAAAGGGCAGGCCGGGGGAACGCTCTGGCTGCCGGGCGAAATGCGGGGTAGGTCTCACATGCGCATTCACACGCACTGCCGTTCAAGTGCCGCGCCAGGAAAGGGCAGGCCGGGGGAACGCTCTGGCTGCCGGGCGAAATGCGGGGTAGGGCTCGCAAGCACATTCACACGCACTGCCGTTCACGTGCCGCGCCAGGAAAGGGCCGGCCGGGGGAACGCTCTGGCTGCCGGGCGAAATGCGGGGTAGGGCTCGCATGCACATTCACACGCACTGCCGTTCCAGCCCCGCGCCAGGAAAGGGCCGGCCGGGGGAACGCTCTGGCGGCCGGGCGAAATGCGGGGTAGGGCTCGCATTCACGCGCACTGCCGTTCAAGTGCCGCGCCAGGAAAGGGCCGGCCGGGGGAACGCTCTGGCTGCCGGGCGAAATGCGGGGTAGGGCTTGCAAGCACACGCACTGCCGTTCCAGCCCCGCGCTAGGAAAGGACCGGCCGGGGGAACGCTGTGGCTGCCGGGCGTAATCCGGGGTAGGGCTCGCATTCACGCGCACTGCCGTTCAAGTGCCGCGCCAGGAAAGGGCCGGCCGGGGGAACGCTCTGGCTGCCGGGCGAAATGCGGGGTAGGGCTCACAAGCATACGCACTGCCGTTCCAGCCCCGCGCCAGGAAAGGGCAGGCCGGGGGAACGCTCTGGCTGCCGGGCGAAATGCGGGGTAGGTCTCACATGCGCATTCACACGCACTGCCGTTCAAGTGCCGCGCTAGGAATGGGCAGGCCGGGGGAACGCTGTGGCTGCCGGGCGAAATGCGGGGTAGGGCTCGCAAGCACATTCACACGCACTGCCGTTCAAGTGCCGCGCCAGGAAAGGGCAGGCCGGGGGAACGCTCTGGCTGCCGGGCGAAATGCGGGGTAGGGCTCGCATTCACACGCACTGCCGTTCAAGTGCCGCGCTAGGAATGGGCCGGCCGGGGGAACGCTGTGGCTGCCGGGCGAAATGCGGGGTAGGTCTCACATGCGCATTCACACGCACTGCCGTTCAAGTGCCGCGCCAGGAAAGGGCCGGCCGGGGGAACGCTCTGGCGGCCGGCTAATGCGGGGTAGGTCTCACATTCACACGCACTGTCGTTCAAGTGCCGCGCCAGGAAAGGGCCGGCCGGGGGAACGCTCTGGCTGCCGGGCGAAATGCGGGGTAGGTCTCACATTCACACGCACTGCCGTTCAAGTGCCGCGCCAGGAAAGGGCCGGCCGGGGGAACGCTGTGGCTGCCGGGCGAAATGCGGGGTAGGGCTCACATGCGCATTCACACGCACTGCCGTTCAAGTGCCGCGCCAGGAAAGGGCAGGCCGGGGGAACGCTCTGGCTGCCGGGCGAAATGCGGGGTAGGTCTCACATGCGCATTCACACGCACTGCCGTTCAAGTGCCGCGCCAGGAAAGGGCAGGCCGGGGGAACGCTCTGGCTGCCGGGCGAAATGCGGGGTAGGGCTCGCAAGCACATTCACACGCACTGCCGTTCACGTGCCGCGCCAGGAAAGGGCAGGCCGGGGGAACGCTCTGGCTGCCGGGCGAAATGCGGGGTAGGGCTCGCATGCACATTCACACGCACTGCCGTTCAAGTGCCGCGCCAGGAAAGGGCCGGCCGGGGGAACGCTCTGGCTGCCGGGCGAAATGCGGGGTAGGGCTCACAAGCATACGCACTGCCGTTCCAGCCCCGCGCCAGGAAAGGGCCGGCCGGGGGAACGCTCTGGCTGCCGGGCGAAATGCGGGGTAGGTCTCACATGCGCATTCACACGCACTGCCGTTCAAGTGCCGCGCTAGGAATGGGCAGGCCGGGGGAACGCTGTGGCTGCCGGGCGAAATGCGGGGTAGGGCTCGCAAGCACATTCACACGCACTGCCGTTCAAGTGCCGCGCCAGGAAAGGGCAGGCCGGGGGAACGCTCTGGCTGCCGGGCGAAATGCGGGGTAGGGCTCGCATTCACACGCACTGCCGTTCAAGTGCCGCGCTAGGAATGGGCCGGCCGGGGGAACGCTGTGGCTGCCGGGCGAAATGCGGGGTAGGTCTCATATTGCGCATTCACACGCACTGCCGTTCAAGTGCCGCGCCAGGAAAGGGCCGGCCGGGGGAACGCTCTGGCGGCCGGCTAATGCGGGGTAGGTCTCACATTCACACGCACTGTCGTTCAAGTGCCGCGCCAGGAAAGGGCCGGCCGGGGGAACGCTGTGGCTGCCGGGCGAAATGCGGGGTAGGTCTCACATGCGCATTCACACGCACTGCCGTTCAAGTGCCGCGCCAGGAAAGGGCAGGCCGGGGGAACGCTCTGGCTGCCGGGCGAAATGCGGGGTAGGGCTCGCAAGCACATTCACACGCACTGCCGTTCACGTGCCGCGCCAGGAAAGGGCCGGCCGGGGGAACGCTCTGGCTGCCGGGCGAAATGCGGGGTAGGGCTCGCATGCACATTCACACGCACTGCCGTTCAAGTGCCGCGCCAGGAAAGGGCAGGCCGGGGGAACGCTCTGGCTGCCGGGCGAAATGCGGGGTAGGGCTCGCAAGCACATTCACACGCACTGCCGTTCACGTGCCGCGCCAGGAAAGGGCCGGCCGGGGGAACGCTCTGGCTGCCGGGCGAAATGCGGGGTAGGGCTCGCATGCACATTCACACGCACTGCCGTTCAAGTGCCGCGCCAGGAAAGGGCCGGCCGGGGGAACGCTGTGGCTGCCGGGCGAAATGCGGGGTAGGTCTCACATGCGCATTCACACGCACTGCCGTTCAAGTGCCGCGCTAGGAATGGGCAGGCCGGGGGAACGCTGTGGCTGCCGGGCGAAATGCGGGGTAGGGCTCGCAAGCACATTCACACGCACTGCCGTTCAAGTGCCGCGCCAGGAAAGGGCAGGCCGGGGGAACGCTCTGGCTGCCGGGCGAAATGCGGGGTAGGGCTCGCATTCACACGCACTGCCGTTCAAGTGCCGCGCTAGGAATGGGCCGGCCGGGGGAACGCTGTGGCTGCCGGGCGAAATGCGGGGTAGGTCTCACATGCGCATTCACACGCACTGCCGTTCAAGTGCCGCGCCAGGAAAGGGCCGGCCGGGGGAACGCTCTGGCGGCCGGCTAATGCGGGGTAGGTCTCACATTCACACGCACTGTCGTTCAAGTGCCGCGCCAGGAAAGGGCCGGCCGGGGGAACGCTCTGGCTGCCGGGCGAAATGCGGGGTAGGTCTCACATTCACACGCACTGCCGTTCAAGTGCCGCGCCAGGAAAGGGCCGGCCGGGGGAACGCTGTGGCTGCCGGGCGAAATGCGGGGTAGGTCTCACATGCGCATTCACACGCACTGCCGTTCAAGTGCCGCGCCAGGAAAGGGCAGGCCGGGGGAACGCTCTGGCTGCCGGGCGAAATGCGGGGTAGGGCTCGCAAGCACATTCACACGCACTGCCGTTCACGTGCCGCGCCAGGAAAGGGCCGGCCGGGGGAACGCTCTGGCTGCCGGGCGAAATGCGGGGTAGGGCTCGCATGCACATTCACACGCACTGCCGTTCAAGTGCCGCGCCAGGAAAGGGCAGGCCGGGGGAACGCTCTGGCTGCCGGGCGAAATGCGGGGTAGGGCTCGCAAGCACATTCACACGCACTGCCGTTCACGTGCCGCGCCAGGAAAGGGCCGGCCGGGGGAACGCTCTGGCTGCCGGGCGAAATGCGGGGTAGGGCTCGCATGCACATTCACACGCACTGCCGTTCAAGTGCCGCGCCAGGAAAGGGCCGGCCGGGGGAACGCTGTGGCTGCCGGGCGAAATGCGGGGTAGGTCTCACATGCGCATTCACACGCACTGCCGTTCAAGTGCCGCGCTAGGAATGGGCAGGCCGGGGGAACGCTGTGGCTGCCGGGCGAAATGCGGGGTAGGGCTCGCAAGCACATTCACACGCACTGCCGTTCAAGTGCCGCGCCAGGAAAGGGCAGGCCGGGGGAACGCTCTGGCTGCCGGGCGAAATGCGGGGTAGGGCTCGCATTCACACGCACTGCCGTTCAAGTGCCGCGCTAGGAATGGGCCGGCCGGGGGAACGCTGTGGCTGCCGGGCGAAATGCGGGGTAGGTCTCACATGCGCATTCACACGCACTGCCGTTCAAGTGCCGCGCCAGGAAAGGGCCGGCCGGGGGAACGCTCTGGCGGCCGGCTAATGCGGGGTAGGTCTCACATTCACACGCACTGTCGTTCAAGTGCCGCGCCAGGAAAGGGCCGGCCGGGGGAACGCTCTGGCTGCCGGGCGAAATGCGGGGTAGGTCTCACATTCACACGCACTGCCGTTCAAGTGCCGCGCCAGGAAAGGGCCGGCCGGGGGAACGCTGTGGCTGCCGGGCGAAATGCGGGGTAGGTCTCACATGCGCATTCACACGCACTGCCGTTCAAGTGCCGCGCCAGGAAAGGGCAGGCCGGGGGAACGCTCTGGCTGCCGGGCGAAATGCGGGGTAGGGCTCGCAAGCACATTCACACGCACTGCCGTTCACGTGCCGCGCCAGGAAAGGGCCGGCCGGGGGAACGCTCTGGCTGCCGGGCGAAATGCGGGGTAGGGCTCGCATGCACATTCACACGCACTGCCGTTCAAGTGCCGCGCCAGGAAAGGGCAGGCCGGGGGAACGCTCTGGCTGCCGGGCGAAATGCGGGGTAGGGCTCGCAAGCACATTCACACGCACTGCCGTTCACGTGCCGCGCCAGGAAAGGGCCGGCCGGGGGAACGCTCTGGCTGCCGGGCGAAATGCGGGGTAGGGCTCGCATGCACATTCACACGCACTGCCGTTCAAGTGCCGCGCCAGGAAAGGGCCGGCCGGGGGAACGCTGTGGCTGCCGGGCGAAATGCGGGGTAGGTCTCACATGCGCATTCACACGCACTGCCGTTCAAGTGCCGCGCCAGGAAAGGGCAGGCCGGGGGAACGCTCTGGCTGCCGGGCGAAATGCGGGGTAGGGCTCACATTCACACGCACTGCCGTTCAAGTGCCGCGCCAGGAAAGGGCCGGCCGGGGGAACGCTGTGGCTGCCGGGCGAAATGCGGGGTAGGGCTCACATGTGCATTCACACGCACTGCCGTTCAGGTGCCGCGCCAGGAAAGGGCCGGCCGGGGGAACGCTCTGGCTGCCGGGCGAAATGCGGGGTAGGGCTCACATTCACACGCACTGCCGTTCAAGTGCCGCGCCAGAAAAGGGCCGGCCGGGGGAACGCTGTGGCTGCCGGGCGAAATGCGGGGTAGGTCTCACATGCGCATTCACACGCACTGCCGTTCAAGTGCCGCGCTAGGAATGGGCAGGCCGGGGGAACGCTGTGGCTGCCGGGCGAAATGCGGGGTAGGGCTCGCAAGCACATTCACACGCACTGCCGTTCAAGTGCCGCGCCAGGAAAGGGCAGGCCGGGGGAACGCTCTGGCGGCCGGGCGAAATGCGGGGTAGGGCTCGCATTCACACGCACTGCCGTTCAAGTGCCGCGCTAGGAATGGGCCGGCCGGGGGAACGCTGTGGCTGCCGGGCGAAATGCGGGGTAGGTCTCACATGCGCATTCACACGCACTGCCGTTCAAGTGCCGCGCCAGGAAAGGGCCGGCCGGGGGAACGCTCTGGCGGCCGGCTAATGCGGGGTAGGTCTCACATTCACACGCACTGTCGTTCAAGTGCCGCGCCAGGAAAGGGCCGGCCGGGGGAACGCTCTGGCTGCCGGGCGAAATGCGGGGTAGGTCTCACATTCACACGCACTGCCGTTCAAGTGCCGCGCCAGGAAAGGGCCGGCCGGGGGAACGCTGTGGCTGCCGGGCGAAATGCGGGGTAGGTCTCACATGCGCATTCACACGCACTGCCGTTCAAGTGCCGCGCCAGGAAAGGGCAGGCCGGGGGAACGCTCTGGCTGCCGGGCGAAATGCGGGGTAGGGCTCGCAAGCACATTCACACGCACTGCCGTTCACGTGCCGCGCCAGGAAAGGGCCGGCCGGGGGAACGCTCTGGCTGCCGGGCGAAATGCGGGGTAGGGCTCGCATGCACATTCACACGCACTGCCGTTCAAGTGCCGCGCCAGGAAAGGGCAGGCCGGGGGAACGCTCTGGCTGCCGGGCGAAATGCGGGGTAGGGCTCGCAAGCACATTCACACGCACTGCCGTTCACGTGCCGCGCCAGGAAAGGGCCGGCCGGGGGAACGCTCTGGCTGCCGGGCGAAATGCGGGGTAGGGCTCGCATGCACATTCACACGCACTGCCGTTCAAGTGCCGCGCCAGGAAAGGGCCGGCCGGGGGAACGCTGTGGCTGCCGGGCGAAATGCGGGGTAGGTCTCACATGCGCATTCACACGCACTGCCGTTCAAGTGCCGCGCCAGGAAAGGGCAGGCCGGGGGAACGCTCTGGCTGCCGGGCGAAATGCGGGGTAGGGCTCACATTCACACGCACTGCCGTTCAAGTGCCGCGCCAGGAAAGGGCCGGCCGGGGGAACGCTGTGGCTGCCGGGCGAAATGCGGGGTAGGGCTCACATGTGCATTCACACGCACTGCCGTTCAGGTGCCGCGCCAGGAAAGGGCCGGCCGGGGGAACGCTCTGGCTGCCGGGCGAAATGCGGGGTAGGGCTCACATTCACACGCACTGCCGTTCAAGTGCCGCGCCAGAAAAGGGCCGGCCGGGGGAACGCTGTGGCTGCCGGGCGAAATGCGGGGTAGGTCTCACATGCGCATTCACACGCACTGCCGTTCAAGTGCCGCGCTAGGAATGGGCAGGCCGGGGGAACGCTGTGGCTGCCGGGCGAAATGCGGGGTAGGGCTCGCAAGCACATTCACACGCACTGCCGATCCAGCCCCGCGCCAGGAAAGGGCCGGCCGGGGGAACGCTCTGGCGGCCGGGCGAAATGCGGGGTAGGGCTCGCATTCACGCGCACTGCCGTTCAAGTGCCGCGCCAGGAAAGGGCCGGCCGGGGGAACGCTCTGGCTGCCAGGCGAAATGCGGGGTAGGGCTTGCAAGCACACGCACTGCCGTTCCAGCCCCGCGCTAGGAAAGGACCGGCCGGGGGAACGCTGTGGCTGCCGGGCGTAATCCGGGGTAGGGCTCGCATTCACGCGCACTGCCGTTCAAGTGCCGCGCCAGGAAAGGGCCGGCCGGGGGAACGCTCTGGCGGCCGGGCGAAATGCGGGGTAGGGCTCACATGCACACGTAGTGCCCCTCACGCATTGCGTCAGGCAGGGAACGTTTTGGTTGCCGGGCGAAATGCGGGGTAGGGCTCACCAGCACACACGCAGTCCCCTCACGCATTGCGCCACGAAAGCAAAAGCCAGGGGATCGCTTTGCCTGCCGGGCGAAATGCGGGGTAGAGCTCACATGCACACACGCAGTGCCCCGCAGGCATTGCGTCAGGTAGGGAACGCTTTGTCTGCCGGGCGAAATGCGGGGAAGGGCTCACATGCACACACGTAGTGCCCCTCACGCATTGCGCTAGGTGAAGGAAAGTAAGGGGAACGCGGGGCGGGTCGGTGACACACGTAGTGCCCCTCGTGCCCCACGCCAGGGAATGAGAAGCCGGGGGATCGCTTTGGCTTCCGGGCGAAATGCGGGGTACCGCTCACATGCACACACGCAGTGCCCCTCGTGCCCCACGCCAGGGAAGTGAAAGCCGGGGAAGCTGCCGGGCAGCAGGCCACAGGTCTTGAATCTTGTCCAACAGGCCCGGAACCCACCTCGACGGATCTTGAATCTTGTCCAGAACTCTCCATCTGGCAGTAAACGCTTTAGCCAAACCAAACCAGGCTGGCAAAAGGTGCTCCTCGTGAAGATGTTAAATTGCCGAAAGTGAAGACGTTGCCAAGCTTGTCGACGACGGGCTCATGGCGACCAATAAGAAGCGATTAGTATGGAAACATGATCGCGTCAGCTGCTTGGACGAAATAGCAATGCTTCGTGCTCGCCGAGATGTTAGAATGCCAAAAACCAGGATGTCGCGGACTCCACGATAGCTGCCACCATAACTGTAATTATACCTCGAGTATGGTAAATTAACGGACCCATAAGCGGCTGAGGCCTGTGGAGCGACGGAGACGAATTGTCGCGCAACTGGCACTGGTTGACCCACTGAAAAACGAGGTCGCCGAGCTCCACGACTGCACAAACATAGTTCTTGGTATCTCAAAAGCAATATTAGAAAGCTGTAAGAGCGCTAAGAAGCCCTGGAAACCTTTGGGGCTGTAGCTGAAAAGCCACAGCCCCAAAGAAGAGAAGAAGCGAAAGAGAAGAAGTAAAGTAAAGTAATTGTCTGGGTCTTGCCGAGTCGTAAGGCTGTCGCCGCAGCCAGCCGCCCAGCCGCCAGCGGCGCCGCCGCAGTGGCGGGTTAGCCTGGACCAGCTGTGGGTGGCTAACGCTGCGGGCGCTGTGTCCTACGTCCACTACACGGGGCGGCTCTTGGAGCCTGGGCCTGGCGCGCTGCCCCCGCCGGTGGATGGCGCGTGGCAGCCTGCCTGTGTGCTGCAGCAACGCAAGCCGCGGCACCTGTGGACCTTTGCAGAGCGGGCGGCGTACGATGCAGCAGCCCCAGGGGAACGGGCGGGGGCGTGGCCTCGGGCGCCGTACTTCCTGGCGCCGGAGGCTGGGGTGGTGGTGCACCCGGAGCACTGCCGGATTGCGGGTGTCAGCTTGGCAGACTACACGGTGCGGGACGTGCGGCGGGCCATCACGGCGGCCAACCCGGCCGCCCCTCCGGCTCCAGCCCGCCCTGCTGCCATGCCGTGCCCGGCGCCAGCGCAGCAGGCGGGGGGCTCGGGGACCCCGCCAGCGGCACAGTCTCGGCTGGCGGCGCGGGAGGCGGAGTGGCAGCGGGCAGCGGCGCAGCTGACCACCACGGCGGCGCAGCACTTCCACAATAACCCGGTGGCTCTGGACCCCTGGCTCCACCGCACCTCAGCGGCAGCCGGGCAGCAGAACACGCCGGCGAGAGCACTGCAGTCGTATGCGTCCCCGTCCCAGCAGTCGGGTGAGAGGCCGCGGCGATCCGCGCGGCTGCAGGAGCAGGCGGCGAACGGGGCGGGGCCTAGCACGGGGCCTGCCACAGCGGCGGCGGCAGCCGCAGCGGCGGTGGAGGGCGACCCTCGCACGCCGCCCCCGGATGCGTCCCTTCTGCGGGGTACGTGGCGGAGGCTGTGGGAAAGCCACGCCAGTCGGGGGGCAAAGGTGCTGGTGTACCGGCTGCAACATGCTTACCTGCCTTGCGGGCTGTACCGGGCGGGCAAGGGCATTCGGCCACGGGTGACCACGGGGTGTGGGGGGTTGGGGGCGCACTGTCCTTACCCCGCCTGCGGGCCACCTGGCCCGCGGGCGTGGGCCAGCCTGACGCACATCTTCCTGGAGTGTCCAGCGTATGCGCAGGCGAGGACGTGGCTGCAGCAGCTGTGGGCCTGCGTGGCGCCCCAGGCAGCGGCGCCGCCAGTGACGGACGCGGCCTTCATGCTGGGTGACGACATGGGGGTGTGGGCCTCAGGCCCGCGGGGGGCGGGCGCGCTGCTGTGGAGCACGTTGCGGGCCACCTTCTTGTACGCCGTCTGGTGTGCTTACTGGTCCCGCGAGCCTGCTAAGCAGACGTCGGAGCACGTGGTTCGGGAGGTGGTCAGCGAGCTGCGCAGGGTGATGCAGCTGCGTTTCACTGCCGCCACGCTAACCCCTGAAACCCTGTCGGCTCTGCCCACACAGCTTCTCACCGCGCAGCTCAAGGCGGCTAAGCTGGAGCACTTTGTGGCCATCTGGACGGCGGGTGGCGCGTTTTGTGAAGTGGAGGATGTTCAGGGTGGGTCACCGAAGTTGAACTTGCGGCTGACGCTTGCATCACCTGTGCAGGCCCCCTAGGTTTCCTTATGGGCGGCGGTTTATCCCAGGCGCTGGCGTGGCGTATCTTCGTCATCAGCTTACCTGGCGCCCATGTGTACTAGCTCTGGCTGGCGTTGCAGCACCTGGGCGGCTGTGGAGCTTCCTGCACAGCTTTCTAGCAGCGGGTTGGAGCCCGTTTAGGCAGCGCCACGTCTGGCCCTTTCAGTGTTTCTGCTTGTGTTTCCTTTGGCGGTTTTCCTGGGGTGTTGCTGAAGCAACCGACTTGTGGGGGTGGGGTGGGTTCGGGCGGAGTGAGTGCTGGTAGCGCTGGTGTTTCTGGCGCGCAGTGGTGTGTTTTTCAGGTGGAGGTGTTTCTGGCGGTTAGGCTGTGTTGTAGGTTGGTGCTTCGGTTAGGTCTGGCGGTGTCTTTGGGAAACCCCTCCCGGGGGGTGGGGGGGCCAGCCTCCTGCTCTGTCTGCCGGGTCGGGGTGGGGTGGGGTGGGGTGGGGTGGGTGCGGGTGGGTGTTGGCGTTTGCTTGGAGGTTTGTTGTTTTTCGTTTTCTTTTCTTCTTTCTCTTCTCTTCTTGCCCTGTCAGGGTTCTGGTCTCGGGGACCAGGCTGTCTTCGGTCAGCAGGGGGGCAGTGCGTCTGCCCCTGTTCAACCTTGTAAGGATGATTCCTAAAAAAAAAAAAGCAGCCAAAGCGTTCCCCCGGCCTGCCCTTCCCTGGCGCGGGGCTTGAACGGCAGTGCATGGGCATGCGAGACCTACCCCGCATTTCACCCGGCAGCCAAAGCGTTCCCCCGGCCTGCCCTTCCCTGGCGCGGGGCTTGAACGGCAGTGCATGTGCATGCGAGACCTACCCCGCATTTCACCCGGCAGCCAAAGCGTTCCCCCGGCCTGCCCTTCCCTGGCGCGGGGCTTGAACGGCAGTGCATGGGCATTCAAGCCCTATCCTGCATTTCGCCCGGCAGCCAAAGCGTTCCCCCGGCCTGCCCTTCCCTGGCGCGGGGCTTGAACGGCAGTGCATGTGCATGTGAGACCCACCCCGCTTTTCACCCAGCAGCCAAAGCGTTCCCCCGGCCTGCCCTTCCCTGGCGCGGGGCTTGAACGGCAGTGCATGTGCATGTGAGACCCACCCCGCGTTTCGCCCAGCAGCCAAAGCGTTCCCCCGGCCTGCCCTTCCCTGGCGCGGGGCTTGAACGGCAGTGCATGTGCATGTGAGACCCACCCCGCGTTTCGCCCAGCAGCAAAAGCGTTCCCCCGGCCTGCCCTTCCCTGGCGCGGGGCTTGAACGGCAGTGCATGTGCATGCGAGACCTACCCCGCATTTCACCCGGCAGCCAAAGCGTTCCCCCGGCCTGCCCTTCCCTGGCGCGGGGCTTGAACGGCAGTGCATGTGCATGCGAGACCCACCCCGCGTTTCACCCGGCAGCCAAAGCGTTCCCCCGGCCTGCCCTTCCCTGGCACGGGGCTTGAACGACAGTGCATGTGCATTCGAGCCATATCCCGCATTTCGCCCGGCAGCCAAAGCGTTCCCCCGGCCTGCCCTTCCCTGGCGCGGGGCTTGAACGGCAGTGCATGGGCATTCGAGCCCTATCCTGCATTTCGCCCGGCAGCCAAAGCGTTCCCCCGGCCAGCCCTTCCCTGGCGCGGGGCTTGAACGGCAGTGCATGTGCATGTGAGACCCACCCCGCTTTTCACCCGGCAGCCAAAGCGTTCCCCCGGCCTGCCCTTCCCTGGCGCGGGGCTTGAACGGCAGTGCATGTGCATGTGAGACCCACCCCGCGTTTCGCCCAGCAGCCAAAGCGTTCCCCCGGCCTGCCCTTCCCTGGCGCGGGGCTTGAACGGCAGTGCATGGGCATTCGAGCCCTATCCTGCATTTCGCCCGGCAGCCAAAGCGTTCCCCCGGCCAGCCCTTCCCTGGCGCGGGGCTTGAACGGCAGTGCATGTGCATGTGAGACCCACCCCGCTTTTCACCCAGCAGCCAAAGCGTTCCCCCGGCCTGCCCTTCCCTGGCGCGGGGCTTGAACGGCAGTGCATGTGCATGTGAGACCCACCCCGCGTTTCGCCCAGCAGCCAAAGCGTTCCCCCGGCCTGCCCTTCCCTGGCGCGGGGCTTGAACGGCAGTGCATGTGCATGTGAGACCCACCCCGCGTTTCGCCCAGCAGCCAAAGCGTTCCCCCGGCCTGCCCTTCCCTGGCGCGGGGCTTGAACGGCAGTGCATGTGCATGCGAGACCTACCCCGCATTTCACCCGGCAGCCAAAGCGTTCCCCCGGCCTGCCCTTCCCTGGCGCGGGGCTTGAACGGCAGTGCATGTGCATGCGAGACCCACCCCGCATTTCACCCGGCAGCCAAAGCGTTCCCCCGGCCTGCCCTTCCCTGGCGCGGGGCTTGAACGACAGTGCATGTGCATTCGAGCCATATCCCGCATTTCGCCCGGCAGCCAAAGCGTTCCCCCGGCCTGCCCTTCCCTGGCGCGGGGCTTGAACGGCAGTGCATGGGCATTCGAGCCCTATCCTGCATTTCGCCCGGCAGCCAAAGCGTTCCCCCGGCCAGCCCTTCCCTGGCGCGGGGCTTGAACGGCAGTGCATGTGCATGTGAGACCCACCCCGCTTTTCACCCAGCAGCCAAAGCGTTCCCCCGGCCTGCCCTTTCCTGGCGCGGGGCTTGAACGACAGTGCATGTGCATTCGAGCCATATCCCGCATTTCGCCCGGCAGCCACAGCGTTCCCCCGGCCTGCCCTTCCCTGGCGCGGGGCTTGAACGGCAGTGCATGTGCATTCGAGCCATATCCCGCTTTTCACCCAGCAGCCAAAGCGTTCCCCCGGCCTGCCCTTCCCTGGCGCGGGGCTTGAACGGCAGTGCATGTGCATGTGAGACCCACCCCGCTTTTCACCCAGCAGCCAAAGCGTTCCCCCGGCCTGCCCTTCCCTGGCGCGGGGCTTGAACAGCAGTGCATGGGCATTCGAGCCCTATCCTGCATTTCGCCCGGCAGCGAAAGCGTTCCCCCGGCCAGCCCTTCCCTGGCGCGGGGCTTGAACGGCATTGCATGTGCATTCGAGACCCACCCCGCTTTTCACCCAGCAGCCAAAGCGTTCCCCCGGCCTGCCCTTCCCTGGCGCGGGGCTTGAACGGCAGTGCATGTGCATTCGAGCCATATCCCGCTTTTCACCCAGCAGCCTGCCCGGCTGGCGGCCGCGGTGGGCCACGTGCGGAGCGCGGGCGTGGAGCTGCATCCGCCGCAGCCAGCCGCCCAGCCGCCAGCGGCGCCGCCGCAGTGGCGGGTTAGCCTGGACCAGCTGTGGGTGGCTAACGCTGCGGGCGCTGTGTCCTACGTCCACTACACGGGGCGGCTCTTGGAGCCTGGGCCTGGCGCGCTGCCCCCGCCGGTGGATGGCGCGTGGCAGCCTGCCTGTGTGCTGCAGCAACGCAAGCCGCGGCACCTGTGGACCTTTGCAGAGCGGGCGGCGTACGATGCAGCAGCCCCAGGGGAACGGGCGGGGGCGTGGCCTCGGGCGCCGTACTTCCTGGCGCCGGAGGCTGGGGTGGTGGTGCACCCGGAGCACTGCCGGATTGCGGGTGTCAGCTTGGCAGACTACACGGTGCGGGACGTGCGGCGGGCCATCACGGCGGCCAACCCGGCCGCCCCTCCGGCTCCAGCCCGCCCTGCTGCCATGCCGTGCCCGGCGCCAGCGCAGCAGGCGGGGGGCTCGGGGACCCCGCCAGCGGCACAGTCTCGGCTGGCGGCGCGGGAGGCGGAGTGGCAGCGGGCAGCGGCGCAGCTGACCACCACGGCGGCGCAGCACTTCCACAATAACCCGGTGGCTCTGGACCCCTGGCTCCACCGCACCTCAGCGGCAGCCGGGCAGCAGAACACGCCGGCGAGAGCACTGCAGTCGTATGCGTCCCCGTCCCAGCAGTCGGGTGAGAGGCCGCGGCGATCCGCGCGGCTGCAGGAGCAGGCGGCGAACGGGGCGGGGCCTAGCACGGGGCCTGCCACAGCGGCGGCGGCAGCCGCAGCGGCGGTGGAGGGCGACCCTCGCACGCCGCCCCCGGATGCGTCCCTTCTGCGGGGTACGTGGCGGAGGCTGTGGGAAAGCCACGCCAGTCGGGGGGCAAAGGTGCTGGTGTACCGGCTGCAACATGCTTACCTGCCTTGCGGGCTGTACCGGGCGGGCAAGGGCATTCGGCCACGGGTGACCACGGGGTGTGGGGGGTTGGGGGCGCACTGTCCTTACCCCGCCTGCGGGCCACCTGGCCCGCGGGCGTGGGCCAGCCTGACGCACATCTTCCTGGAGTGTCCAGCGTATGCGCAGGCGAGGACGTGGCTGCAGCAGCTGTGGGCCTGCGTGGCGCCCCAGGCAGCGGCGCCGCCAGTGACGGACGCGGCCTTCATGCTGGGTGACGACATGGGGGTGTGGGCCTCAGGCCCGCGGGGGGCGGGCGCGCTGCTGTGGAGCACGTTGCGGGCCACCTTCTTGTACGCCGTCTGGTGTGCTTACTGGTCCCGCGAGCCTGCTAAGCAGACGTCGGAGCACGTGGTTCGGGAGGTGGTCAGCGAGCTGCGCAGGGTCCCACCCCGAATGTCGCCCGTCAGCCACAGCGTTCCCCCGGCCGGCCCTTTCCTAGCGCGGCACTTGAACGGCAGTGCGTGTGAATGCGCATGTGAGACCTACCCCGAATGTCGCCCGGCAGCCACAGCGTTCCCCCGGCCGGCCCTTTCCTGGCGCGGCACTTGAACGGCAGTGCGTGTGAATGCGCATGCGAGACCTACCCCGCATTTCGCCCGGCAGCCAGAGCAATACCCCGGCCTGCCCTTTCCTGGCGCGGCACTTGAACGGCAGTGCGTGTGAATGCGCATGTGAGACCTACCCCGCATTTCGCCCGGCAGCCACAGCGTTCCCCCGGCCGGCCCTTTCCTGGCGCGGCACTTGAATGGCAGTGCGTGTGAATGCGCATGTGAGACCTACCCCGCATTTCGCCCGGCAGCCACAGCGTTCCCCCGGCCGGCCCTTTCCTGGCGCGGCACTTGAACGGCAGTGCGTGTGAATGCGCATGTGAGACCTACCCCGCATTTCGCCCGGCAGCCAGAGCGTTCCCCCCGCCTGCCCTTTCCTGGCGCGGCACTTGAACGGCAGTGCGTGTGCTTGTGAGCCCTACCCCGCATTTCGCCCGGCAGCCAGAGCGTCCCCCCGGCCTGCCCTTTCCTAGCGCGGCACTTGAACGGCAGTGCGTGTGAATGCGCATGTGAGACCTACCCCGCATGTCGCCCGGCAGCCACAGCGTTCCCCCGGCCGGCCCTTTCCTGGCGCGGCACTTGAACGGCAGTGCGTGTGAATGCGCATGTGAGACCTACCCCGAATGTCGCCCGTCAGCCACAGCGTTCCCCCGGCCGGCCCTTTCCTGGCGCGGCACTTGAACGGCAGTGCGTGTGAATGCGCATGTGAGACCTACCCCGCATTTCGCCCGGCAGCCACAGCGTTCCCCCGGCCGGCCCTTTCCTGGCGCGGCACTTGAACGGCAGTGCGTGTGAATGCGCATGTGAGACCTACCCCGAATGTCGCCCGGCAGCCACAGCGTTCCCCCGGCCGGCCCTTTCCTGGCGCGGCACTTGAACGGCAGTGCGTGTGAATGCGCATGCGAGACCTACCCCGCATTTCGCCCGGCAGCCAGAGCGTTCCCCCGGCCGGCCCTTTCCTGGCGCGGCACTTGAACGGCAGTGCGTGTGAATGCGCATGCGAGACCTACCCCGCATTTCGCCCGGCAGCCACAGCGTTCCCCCGGCCTGCCCTTTCCTGGCGCGGCACTTGAACGGCAGTGCGTGTGCTTGTGAGACCTACCCCGCATTTCGCCCGGCAGCCACAGCGTTCCCCCGGCCGGCCCTTTCCTGGCGCGGGGC
Organism: Chlamydomonas incerta; assembly: GCA_016834605.1. NCBI lineage: Eukaryota > Viridiplantae > Chlorophyta > Chlorophyceae > Chlamydomonadales > Chlamydomonadaceae > Chlamydomonas > Chlamydomonas incerta. The sequence continues at coordinate 39,073 of JAEHOC010000168.1, read as the reverse complement.
TGGAACGGCAGTGCGTGTGAATGCGCATGTGAGACCTACCCCGCATTTCGCCCGGCAGCCACAGCGTTCCCCCGGCCGGCCCTTTCCTGGCGCGGCACTTGAACGGCAGTGCGTGTGAATGCGCATGTGAGACCTACCCCGCATTTCGCCCGGCAGCCACAGCGTTCCCCCCGCCTGCCCTTTCCTGGCGCGGCACTTGAACGGCAGTGCGTGTGCTTGTGAGCCCTACCCCGCATTTCGCCCGGCAGCCAGAGCGTCCCCCCGGCCTGCCCTTTCCTAGCGCGGCACTTGAACGGCAGTGCGTGTGAATGCGCATGTGAGACCTACCCCGCATTTCGCCCGGCAGCCACAGCGTTCCCCCGGCCGGCCCTTTCCTGGCGCGGCACTTGAACGGCAGTGCGTGTGAATGCGCATTTGAGACCTACCCCGCATTTCGCCCGGCAGCCACAGCGTTCCCCCGGCCTGCCCTTTCCTGGCGCGGGGCTGGAACGGCAGTGCGTGTGAATGCGCATTTGAGACCTACCCCGAATGTCGCCCGGCAGCCACAGCGTTCCCCCGGCCGGCCCTTTCCTGGCGCGGGGCTGGAACGGCAGTGCGTGTGAATGCGCATGTGAGACCTACCCCGCATTTCGCCCGGCAGCCACAGCGTTCCCCCGGCCTGCCCTTTCCTGGCGCGGGGCTGGAACGGCAGTGCGTGTGAATGCGCATGTGAGACCTACCCCGCATTTCGCCCGGCAGCCAGAGCGTTCCCCCGGCCGGCCCTTTCCTGGCGCGGCACTTGAACGGCAGTGCGTGTGAATGCGCATGCGAGACCTACCCCGCATTTCGCCCGGCAGCCACAGCGTTCCCCCGGCCTGCCCTTTCCTGGCGCGGCACTTGAACGGCAGTGCGTGTGCTTGTGAGACCTACCCCGCATTTCGCCCGGCAGCCACAGCGTTCCCCCGGCCGGCCCTTTCCTGGCGCGGGGCTGGAACGGCAGTGCGTGTGAATGCGCATGTGAGACCTACCCCGCATTTCGCCCGGCAGCCACAGCGTTCCCCCGGCCGGCCCTTTCCTGGCGCGGCACTTGAACGGCAGTGCGTGTGAATGCGCATGTGAGACCTACCCCGCATTTCGCCCGGCAGCCACAGCGTTCCCCCCGCCTGCCCTTTCCTGGCGCGGCACTTGAACGGCAGTGCGTGTGCTTGTGAGCCCTACCCCGCATTTCGCCCGGCAGCCAGAGCGTCCCCCCGGCCTGCCCTTTCCTAGCGCGGCACTTGAACGGCAGTGCGTGTGAATGCGCATGTGAGACCTACCCCGCATTTCGCCCGGCAGCCACAGCGTTCCCCCGGCCTGCCCTTTCCTGGCGCGGCACTTGAACGGCAGTGCGTGTGAATGCGCATGTGAGACCTACCCCGCATTTCGCCCGGCAGCCACAGCGTTCCCCCGGCCTGCCCTTTCCTGGCGCGGGGCTGGAACGGCAGTGCGTGTGAATGCGCATTTGAGACCTACCCCGAATGTCGCCCGGCAGCCACAGCGTTCCCCCGTCCGGCCCTTTCCTGGCGCGGGGCTGGAACGGCAGTGCGTGTGAATGCGCATGTGAGACCTACCCCGCATTTCGCCCGGCAGCCACAGCGTTCCCCCGGCCTGCCCTTTCCTGGCGCGGGGCTGGAACGGCAGTGCGTGTGAATGCGCATGTGAGACCTACCCCGCATTTCGCCCGGCAGCCACAGCGTTCCCCCGGCCGGCCCTTTCCTGGCGCGGCACTTGAACGGCAGTGCGTGTGAATGCGCATGTGAGACCTACCCCGCATTTCGCCCGGCAGCCACAGCGTTCCCCCGGCCGGCCCTTTCCTGGCGCGGCACTTGAACGGCAGTGCGTGTGAATGCGCATGTGAGACCTACCCCGAATGTCGCCCGGCAGCCACAGCGTTCCCCCCGGCCTGCCCTTTCCTGGCGCGGCACTTGAACGGCAGTGCGTGTGAATGCGCATGCGAGACCTACCCCGCATTTCGCCCGGCAGCCAGAGCGTTCCCCCGGCCGGCCCTTTCCTGGCGCGGCACTTGAACGGCAGTGCGTGTGAATGCGCATGCGAGACCTACCCCGCATTTCGCCCGGCAGCCACAGCGTTCCCCCGGCCTGCCCTTTCCTGGCGCGGGGCTGGAACGGCAGTGCGTGTGCTTGTGAGACCTACCCCGCATTTCGCCCGGCAGCCACAGCGTTCCCCCGGCCGGCCCTTTCCTGGCGCGGGGCTGGAACGGCAGTGCGTGTGAATGCGCATGTGAGACCTACCCCGCATTTCGCCCGGCAGCCACAGCGTTCCCCCGGCCGGCCCTTTCCTGGCGCGGCACTTGAACGGCAGTGCGTGTGAATGCGCATGTGAGACCTACCCCGCATTTCGCCCGGCAGCCACAGCGTTCCCCCGGCCTGCCCTTTCCTGGCGCGGCACTTGAACGGCAGTGCGTGTGAATGCGCATGCGAGACCTACCCCGCATTTCGCCCGGCAGCCACAGCGTTCCCCCGGCCTGCCCTTTCCTGGCGCGGGGCTGGAACGGCAGTGCGTGTGAATGCGCATGCGAGACCTACCCCGCATTTCGCCCGGCAGCCACAGCGTTCCCCCGGCCTGCCCTTTCCTGGCGCGGCACTTGAACGGCAGTGCGTGTGAATGCGCATGTGAGACCTACCCCGCATTTCGCCCGGCAGCCACAGCGTTCCCCCGGCCGGCCCTTTCCTGGCGCGGGGCTGGAACGGCAGTGCGTGTGCTTGTGAGACCTACCCCGCATTTCGCCCGGCAGCCACAGCGTTCCCCCGGCCTGCCCTTTCCTGGCGCGGCACTTGAACGGCAGTGCGTGTGAATGCGCATGTGAGACCTACCCCGCATTTCGCCCGGCAGCCACAGCGTTCCCCCGGCCGGCCCTTTCCTGGCGCGGCACTTGAACGGCAGTGCGTGTGAATGCGCATGCGAGACCTACCCCGCATTTCGCCCGGCAGCCAGAGCAATACCCCGGCCTGCCCTTTCCTGGCGCGGCACTTGAACGGCAGTGCGTGTGAATGCGCATGTGAGACCTACCCCGCATTTCGCCCGGCAGCCACAGCGTTCCCCCGGCCGGCCCTTTCCTGGCGCGGCACTTGAACGGCAGTGCGTGTGAATGCGCATGTGAGACCTACCCCGCATTTCGCCCGGCAGCCAGAGCGTCCCCCCGGCCTGCCCTTTCCTGGCGCGGCACTTGAACGGCAGTGCGTGTGAATGCGCATGTGAGACCTACCCCGCATTTCGCCCGGCAGCGAGAGCGTTCCCCCGGCCGGCCCTTTCCTGGCGCGGCACTTGAACGGCAGTGCGTGTGAATGCGCATGTGAGACCTACCCCGAATGTCGCCCGTCAGCCACAGCGTTCCCCCGGCCTGCCCTTTCCTGGCGCGGCACTTGAACGGCAGTGCGTGTGAATGCGCATGTGAGACCTACCCCGAATGTCGCCCGGCAGCCACAGCGTTCCCCCGGCCGGCCCTTTCCTGGCGCGGCACTTGAACGGCAGTGCGTGTGAATGCGCATGTGAGACCTACCCCGAATGTCGCCCGGCAGCCACAGCGTTCCCCCGGCCGGCCCTTTCCTGGCGCGGCACTTGAACGGCAGTGCGTGTGAATGCGCATGTGAGACCTACCCCGCATTTCGCCCGGCAGCCAGAGCGTTCCCCCCGCCTGCCCTTTCCTGGCGCGGCACTTGAACGGCAGTGCGTGTGGTTGTGAGACCTACCCCGCATTTCGCCCGGCAGCGAGAGCGTTCCCCCCGCCTGCCCTTTCCTGGCGCGGCACTTGAACGGCAGTGCGTGTGAATGCGCATGTGAGACCTACCCCGCATTTCGCCCGGCAGCGAGAGCGTTCCCCCCGCCTGCCCTTTCCTGGCGCGGCACTTGAACGGCAGTGCGTGTGCTTGTGAGCCCTACCCCGCATTTCGCCCGGCAGCCAGAGCGTCCCCCCGGCCTGCCCTTTCCTGGCGCGGCACTTGAACGGCAGTGCGTGTGAATGCGCATTTGAGACCTACCCCGCATTTCGCCCGGCAGCCACAGCGTTCCCCCGGCCTGCCCTTTCCTGGCGCGGCACTTGAACGGCAGTGCGTGTGAATGCGCATGCGAGACCTACCCCGCATTTCGCCCGGCAGCCACAGCGTTCCCCCGGCCTGCCCTTTCCTGGCGCGGGGCTGGAACGGCAGTGCGTGTGAATGCGCATTTGAGACCTACCCCGCATTTCGCCCGGCAGCGAGAGCGTTCCCCCGGCCGGCCCTTTCCTGGCGCGGCACTTGAACGGCAGTGCGTGTGAATGCGCATGTGAGACCTACCCCGCATTTCGCCCGGCAGCCAGAGCGTTCCCCCGGCCGGCCCTTTCCTGGCGCGGCACTTGAACGGCAGTGCGTGTGAATGCGCATTTGAGACCTACCCCGCATTTCGCCCGGCAGCGAGAGCGTTCCCCCGGCCGGCCCTTTCCTGGCGCGGCACTTGAACGGCAGTGCGTGTGAATGCGCATGTGAGCCCTACCCCGCATTTCGCCCGGCAGCCACAGCGTTCCCCCGGCCGGCCCTTTCCTGGCGCGGCACTTGAACGGCAGTGCGTGTGAATGCGCATTTGAGACCTACCCCGAATGTCGCCCGGCAGCCACAGCGTTCCCCCGGCCGGCCCTTTCCTGGCGCGGCACTTGAACGGCAGTGCGTGTGAATGCGCATGTGAGACCTACCCCGCATTTCGCCCGGCAGCCACAGCGTTCCCCCGGCCGGCCCTTTCCTGGCGCGGCACTTGAACGGCAGTGCGTGTGAATGCGCATGTGAGACCTACCCCGAATGTCGCCCGTCAGCCACAGCGTTCCCCCGGCCGGCCCTTTCCTGGCGCGGCACTTGAACGGCAGTGCGTGTGAATGCGCATGTGAGACCTACCCCGAATGTCGCCCGGCAGCCACAGCGTTCCCCCGGCCGGCCCTTTCCTGGCGTGGCACTTGAACGGCAGTGCGTGTGAATGCGCATGCGAGACCTACCCCGCATGTCGCCCGGCAGCCAGAGCGTTCCCCCCGCCTGCCCTTTCCTGGCGCGGCACTTGAACGGCAGTGCGTGTGGTTGTGAGCCCTACCCCGCATTTCGCCCGGCAGCCAGAGCGTTCCCCCGGCCTGCCCTTTCCTGGCGCGGCACTTGAACGGCAGTGCGTGTGGTTGTGAGACCTACCCCGCATTTCGCCCGGCAGCCACAGCGTTCCCCCGGCCTGCCCTTTCCTGGCGCGGGGCTGGAACGGCAGTGCGTGTGCTTGTGAGACCTACCCCGCATTTCGCCCGGCAGCCAGAGCGTCCCCCCGGCCTGCCCTTTCCTAGCGCGGCACTTGAACGGCAGTGCGTGTGAATGCGCATGTGAGACCTACCCCGCATTTCGCCCGGCAGCCACAGCGTTCCCCCGGCCTGCCCTTTCCTGGCGCGGGGCTGGAACGGCAGTGCGTGTGAATGCGCATGTGAGACCTACCCCGCATTTCGCCCGGCAGCCACAGCGTTCCCCCGGCCGGCCCTTTCCTGGCGCGGCACTTGAACGGCAGTGCGTGTGCTTGTGAGACCTACCCCGCATTTCGCCCGGCAGCCACAGCGTTCCCCCGGCCTGCCCTTTCCTGGCGCGGCACTTGAACGGCAGTGCGTGTGAATGCGCATGTGAGACCTACCCCGCATTTCGCCCGGCAGCCACAGCGTTCCCCCGGCCGGCCCTTTCCTGGCGCGGCACTTGAACGGCAGTGCGTGTGCTTGTGAGACCTACCCCGCATTTCGCCCGGCAGCCACAGCGTTCCCCCGGCCGGCCCTTTCCTGGCGCGGCACTTGAACGGCAGTGCGTGTGAATGCGCATGTGAGACCTACCCCGAATGTCGCCCGGCAGCCACAGCGTTCCCCCGGCCGGCCCTTTCCTGGCGTGGCACTTGAACGGCAGTGCGTGTGAATGCGCATGCGAGACCTACCCCGCATGTCGCCCGGCAGCCAGAGCGTTCCCCCCGCCTGCCCTTTCCTGGCGCGGCACTTGAACGGCAGTGCGTGTGGTTGTGAGCCCTACCCCGCATTTCGCCCGGCAGCCAGAGCGTTCCCCCGGCCGGCCCTTTCCTGGCGCGGCACTTGAACGGCAGTGCGTGTGAATGCGCATGTGAGACCTACCCCGAATGTCGCCCGGCAGCCACAGCGTTCCCCCGGCCGGCCCTTTCCTGGCGCGGCACTTGAACGGCAGTGCGTGTGAATGCGCATGTGAGACCTACCCCGCATGTCGCCCGGCAGCCAGAGCGTTCCCCCCGCCTGCCCATTCCTGGCGCGGCACTTGAACGGCAGTGCGTGTGAATGCGCATGTGAGACCTACCCCGCATTTCGCCCGGCAGCCACAGCGTTCCCCCGGCCGGCCCTTTCCTGGCGCGGCACTTGAACGGCAGTGCGTGTGAATGCGCATGTGAGACCTACCCCGAATGTCGCCCGGCAGCCAGAGCGTTCCCCCCGCCTGCCCTTTCCTGGCGCGGGGCTGGAACGGCAGTGCGTGTGAATGCGCATGCGAGACCTACCCCGCATTTCGCCCGGCAGCCACAGCGTTCCCCCGGCCTGCCCTTTCCTGGCGCGGCACTTGAACGGCAGTGCGTGTGAATGCGCATGTGAGACCTACCCCGCATTTCGCCCGGCAGCGAGAGCGTTCCCCCGGCCGGCCCTTTCCTGGCGCGGCACTTGAACGGCAGTGCGTGTGAATGCGCATGTGAGACCTACCCCGCATTTCGCCCGGCAGCCAGAGCGTTCCCCCCGCCTGCCCATTCCTGGCGCGGCACTTGAACGGCAGTGCGTGTGAATGCGCATGTGAGACCTACCCCGAATGTCGCCCGGCAGCCACAGCGTTCCCCCGGCCGGCCCTTTCCTGGCGCGGCACTTGAACGGCAGTGCGTGTGAATGCGCATGTGAGCCCTACCCCGCATTTCGCCCGGCAGCCACAGCGTTCCCCCGGCCGGCCCTTTCCTGGCGTGGCACTTGAACGGCAGTGCGTGTGAATGCGCATGTGAGACCTACCCCGCATTTCGCCCGGCAGCGAGAGCGTTCCCCCGGCCGGCCCTTTCCTGGCGCGGCACTTGAACGGCAGTGCGTGTGAATGCGCATGTGAGACCTACCCCGCATTTCGCCCGGCAGCCACAGCGTTCCCCCGGCCGGCCCTTTCCTGGCGCGGCACTTGAACGGCAGTGCGTGTGAATGCGCATTTGAGACCTACCCCGAATGTCGCCCGGCAGCCACAGCGTTCCCCCGGCCGGCCCTTTCCTGGCGCGGCACTTGAACGGCAGTGCGTGTGAATGCGCATGTGAGACCTACCCCGAATGTCGCCCGGCAGCCACAGCGTTCCCCCGGCCGGCCCTTTCCTGGCGTGGCACTTGAACGGCAGTGCGTGTGAATGCGCATTTGAGACCTACCCCGCATTTCGCCCGGCAGCCAGAGCGTTCCCCCCGCCTGCCCTTTCCTGGCGCGGCACTTGAACGGCAGTGCGTGTGGTTGTGAGCCCTACCCCGCATTTCGCCCGGCAGCCACAGCGTTCCCCCGGCCGGCCCTTTCCTGGCGCGGCACTTGAACGGCAGTGCGTGTGGTTGTGAGACCTACCCCGCATTTCGCCCGGCAGCCACAGCGTTCCCCCGGCCTGCCCTTTCCTGGCGCGGGGCTGGAACGGCAGTGCGTGTGCTTGTGAGCCCTACCCCGCATTTCGCCCGGCAGCCAGAGCGTCCCCCCGGCCTGCCCTTTCCTAGCGCGGCACTTGAACGGCAGTGCGTGTGAATGCGCATGTGAGACCTACCCCGCATTTCGCCCGGCAGCCACAGCGTTCCCCCGGCCTGCCCTTTCCTGGCGCGGGGCTGGAACGGCAGTGCGTGTGCTTGTGAGACCTACCCCGCATTTCGCCCGGCAGCCACAGCGTTCCCCCGGCCGGCCCTTTCCTGGCGCGGCACTTGAACGGCAGTGCGTGTGAATGCGCATGTGAGACCTACCCCGAATGTCGCCCGGCAGCCACAGCGTTCCCCCGGCCGGCCCTTTCCTGGCGCGGCACTTGAACGGCAGTGCGTGTGAATGCGCATGTGAGACCTACCCCGAATGTCGCCCGGCAGCCACAGCGTTCCCCCGGCCGGCCCTTTCCTGGCGTGGCACTTGAACGGCAGTGCGTGTGAATGCGCATTTGAGACCTACCCCGCATTTCGCCCGGCAGCCAGAGCGTTCCCCCCGCCTGCCCTTTCCTGGCGCGGCACTTGAACGGCAGTGCGTGTGGTTGTGAGCCCTACCCCGCATTTCGCCCGGCAGCCACAGCGTTCCCCCGGCCGGCCCTTTCCTGGCGCGGCACTTGAACGGCAGTGCGTGTGGTTGTGAGACCTACCCCGCATTTCGCCCGGCAGCCACAGCGTTCCCCCGGCCTGCCCTTTCCTGGCGCGGGGCTGGAACGGCAGTGCGTGTGCTTGTGAGCCCTACCCCGCATTTCGCCCGGCAGCCAGAGCGTCCCCCCGGCCTGCCCTTTCCTAGCGCGGCACTTGAACGGCAGTGCGTGTGAATGCGCATGTGAGACCTACCCCGCATTTCGCCCGGCAGCCAGAGCGTTCCCCCCGCCTGCCCATTCCTGGCGCGGGGCTGGAACGGCAGTGCGTGTGAATGCGCATGTGAGACCTACCCCGCATTTCGCCCGGCAGCCACAGCGTTCCCCCGGCCGGCCCTTTCCTGGCGCGGCACTTGAACGGCAGTGCGTGTGAATGCGCATGTGAGACCTACCCCGAATGTCGCCCGGCAGCCACAGCGTTCCCCCGGCCGGCCCTTTCCTGGCGTGGCACTTGAACGGCAGTGCGTGTGAATGCGCATTTGAGACCTACCCCGCATTTCGCCCGGCAGCCAGAGCGTTCCCCCGGCCGGCCCTTTCCTGGCGCGGCACTTGAACGGCAGTGCGTGTGAATGCGCATGTGAGACCTACCCCGAATGTCGCCCGGCAGCCACAGCGTTCCCCCGGCCGGCCCTTTCCTGGCGTGGCACTTGAACGGCAGTGCGTGTGAATGCGCATTTGAGACCTACCCCGCATTTCGCCCGGCAGCCAGAGCGTTCCCCCCGCCTGCCCTTTCCTGGCGCGGCACTTGAACGGCAGTGCGTGTGGTTGTGAGACCTACCCCGCATTTCGCCCGGCAGCCACAGCGTTCCCCCGGCCTGCCCTTTCCTGGCGCGGGGCTGGAACGGCAGTGCGTGTGCTTGTGAGCCCTACCCCGCATTTCGCCCGGCAGCCACAGCGTTCCCCCGGCCTGCCCTTTCCTGGCGCGGCACTTGAACGGCAGTGCGTGTGAATGCGCATGTGAGACCTACCCCGCATTTCGCCCGGCAGCCACAGCGTTCCCCCGGCCGGCCCTTTCCTGGCGCGGCACTTGAACGGCAGTGCGTGTGCTTGTGAGACCTACCCCGCATTTCGCCCGGCAGCCACAGCGTTCCCCCGGCCGGCCCTTTCCTGGCGCGGCACTTGAACGGCAGTGCGTGTGAATGCGCATGTGAGACCTACCCCGAATGTCGCCCGGCAGCCACAGCGTTCCCCCGGCCGGCCCTTTCCTGGCGTGGCACTTGAACGGCAGTGCGTGTGAATGCGCATGCGAGACCTACCCCGAATGTCGCCCGGCAGCCACAGCGTTCCCCCGGCCGGCCCTTTCCTGGCGTGGCACTTGAACGGCAGTGCGTGTGAATGCGCATTTGAGACCTACCCCGCATTTCGCCCGGCAGCCAGAGCGTTCCCCCCGCCTGCCCTTTCCTGGCGCGGCACTTGAACGGCAGTGCGTGTGGTTGTGAGCCCTACCCCGCATTTCGCCCGGCAGCCACAGCGTTCCCCCGGCCGGCCCTTTCCTGGCGCGGCACTTGAACGGCAGTGCGTGTGGTTGTGAGCCCTACCCCGCATTTCGCCCGGCAGCCAGAGCGTCCCCCCGGCCTGCCCTTTCCTAGCGCGGCACTTGAACGGCAGTGCGTGTGAATGCGCATGTGAGACCTACCCCGCATTTCGCCCGGCAGCCACAGCGTTCCCCCGGCCTGCCCTTTCCTGGCGCGGGGCTGGAACGGCAGTGCGTGTGCTTGTGAGACCTACCCCGCATTTCGCCCGGCAGCCACAGCGTTCCCCCGGCCGGCCCTTTCCTGGCGCGGCACTTGAACGGCAGTGCGTGTGAATGCGCATGTGAGACCTACCCCGAATGTCGCCCGGCAGCCACAGCGTTCCCCCGGCCGGCCCTTTCCTGGCGTGGCACTTGAACGGCAGTGCGTGTGAATGCGCATTTGAGACCTACCCCGCATTTCGCCCGGCAGCCACAGCGTTCCCCCGGCCGGCCCTTTCCTGGCGCGGCACTTGAACGGCAGTGCGTGTGAATGCGCATGTGAGACCTACCCCGAATGTCGCCCGGCAGCCACAGCGTTCCCCCGGCCGGCCCTTTCCTGGCGTGGCACTTGAACGGCAGTGCGTGTGAATGCGCATGTGAGACCTACCCCGAATGTCGCCCGGCAGCCACAGCGTTCCCCCGGCCGGCCCTTTCCTGGCGTGGCACTTGAACGGCAGTGCGTGTGAATGCGCATTTGAGACCTACCCCGCATTTCGCCCGGCAGCCAGAGCGTTCCCCCGGCCGGCCCTTTCCTGGCGCGGCACTTGAACGGCAGTGCGTGTGAATGCGCATGTGAGACCTACCCCGAATGTCGCCCGGCAGCCACAGCGTTCCCCCGGCCGGCCCTTTCCTGGCGTGGCACTTGAACGGCAGTGCGTGTGAATGCGCATTTGAGACCTACCCCGCATTTCGCCCGGCAGCCAGAGCGTTCCCCCCGCCTGCCCTTTCCTGGCGCGGCACTTGAACGGCAGTGCGTGTGGTTGTGAGACCTACCCCGCATTTCGCCCGGCAGCCACAGCGTTCCCCCGGCCTGCCCTTTCCTGGCGCGGGGCTGGAACGGCAGTGCGTGTGCTTGTGAGCCCTACCCCGCATTTCGCCCGGCAGCCAGAGCGTCCCCCCGGCCTGCCCTTTCCTAGCGCGGCACTTGAACGGCAGTGCGTGTGAATGCGCATGTGAGACCTACCCCGCATTTCGCCCGGCAGCCACAGCGTTCCCCCGGCCGGCCCTTTCCTGGCGCGGCACTTGAACGGCAGTGCGTGTGAATGCGCATGTGAGACCTACCCCGAATGTCGCCCGGCAGCCAGAGCGTTCCCCCCGCCTGCCCTTTCCTGGCGCGGGGCTGGAACGGCAGTGCGTGTGAATGCGCATGTGAGACCTACCCCGCATTTCGCCCGGCAGCCAGAGCGTTCCCCCCGCCTGCCCATTCCTGGCGCGGCACTTGAACGGCAGTGCGTGTGAATGCGCATGTGAGACCTACCCCGAATGTCGCCCGGCAGCCACAGCGTTCCCCCGGCCGGCCCTTTCCTGGCGCGGCACTTGAACGGCAGTGCGTGTGAATGCGCATGTGAGCCCTACCCCGAATGTCGCCCGGCAGCCACAGCGTTCCCCCGGCCGGCCCTTTCCTGGCGTGGCACTTGAACGGCAGTGCGTGTGAATGCGCATGTGAGACCTACCCCGCATTTCGCCCGGCAGCGAGAGCGTTCCCCCGGCCGGCCCTTTCCTGGCGCGGCACTTGAACGGCAGTGCGTGTGAATGCGCATGTGAGACCTACCCCGCATTTCGCCCGGCAGCCACAGCGTTCCCCCGGCCGGCCCTTTCCTGGCGCGGCACTTGAACGGCAGTGCGTGTGAATGCGCATTTGAGACCTACCCCGAATGTCGCCCGGCAGCCACAGCGTTCCCCCGGCCGGCCCTTTCCTGGCGTGGCACTTGAACGGCAGTGCGTGTGAATGCGCATGTGAGACCTACCCCGCATTTCGCCCGTCAGCCACAGCGTTCCCCCGGCCGGCCCTTTCCTGGCGCGGCACTTGAACGGCAGTGCGTGTGAATGCGCATGTGAGACCTACCCCGAATGTCGCCCGTCAGCCACAGCGTTCCCCCGGCCGGCCCTTTCCTGGCGCGGCACTTGAACGGCAGTGCGTGTGAATGCGCATGTGAGACCTACCCCGCATTTCGCCCGGCAGCCACAGCGTTCCCCCGGCCGGCCCTTTCCTGGCGTGGCACTTGAACGGCAGTGCGTGTGAATGCGCATGCGAGACCTACCCCGCATGTCGCCCGGCAGCCAGAGCGTTCCCCCCGCCTGCCCTTTCCTGGCGCGGCACTTGAACGGCAGTGCGTGTGGTTGTGAGCCCTACCCCGCATTTCGCCCGGCAGCGAGAGCGTTCCCCCCGCCTGCCCTTTCCTGGCGCGGCACTTGAACGGCAGTGCGTGTGGTTGTGAGACCTACCCCGCATTTCGCCCGGCAGCCACAGCGTTCCCCCGGCCTGCCCTTTCCTGGCGCGGGGCTGGAACGGCAGTGCGTGTGCTTGTGAGCCCTACCCCGCATTTCGCCCGGCAGCCAGAGCGTCCCCCCGGCCTGCCCTTTCCTAGCGCGGCACTTGAACGGCAGTGCGTGTGAATGCGCATGTGAGACCTACCCCGCATTTCGCCCGGCAGCCACAGCGTTCCCCCGGCCTGCCCTTTCCTGGCGCGGCACTTGAACGGCAGTGCGTGTGAATGCGCATGTGAGACCTACCCCGCATTTCGCCCGTCAGCCACAGCGTTCCCCCGGCCGGCCCTTTCCTGGCGCGGCACTTGAACGGCAGTGCGTGTGAATGCGCATGTGAGACCTACCCCGAATGTCGCCCGGCAGCCACAGCGTTCCCCCGGCCGGCCCTTTCCTGGCGTGGCACTTGAACGGCAGTGCGTGTGAATGCGCATGCGAGACCTACCCCGCATGTCGCCCGGCAGCCAGAGCGTTCCCCCCGCCTGCCCTTTCCTGGCGCGGCACTTGAACGGCAGTGCGTGTGGTTGTGAGCCCTACCCCGCATTTCGCCCGGCAGCGAGAGCGTTCCCCCCGCCTGCCCTTTCCTGGCGCGGCACTTGAACGGCAGTGCGTGTGGTTGTGAGACCTACCCCGCATTTCGCCCGGCAGCCACAGCGTTCCCCCGGCCGGCCCTTTCCTGGCGCGGCACTTGAACGGCAGTGCGTGTGGTTGTGAGACCTACCCCGCATTTCGCCCGGCAGCCACAGCGTTCCCCCGGCCTGCCCTTTCCTAGCGCGGCACTTGAACGGCAGTGCGTGTGAATGCGCATGTGAGACCTACCCCGCATTTCGCCCGGCAGCCACAGCGTTCCCCCGGCCTGCCCTTTCCTGGCGCGGGGCTGGAACGGCAGTGCGTGTGCTTGTGAGACCTACCCCGAATGTCGCCCGGCAGCCACAGCGTTCCCCCGGCCGGCCCTTTCCTGGCGCGGCACTTGAACGGCAGTGCGTGTGAATGCGCATGTGAGACCTACCCCGCATTTCGCCCGGCAGCCACAGCGTTCCCCCGGCCGGCCCTTTCCTGGCGCGGGGCTGGAACGGCAGTGCGTGTGAATGCGCATGCGAGACCTACCCCGCATTTCGCCCGGCAGCCAGAGCGTTCCCCCCGCCTGCCCATTCCTGGCGCGGCACTTGAACGGCAGTGCGTGTGAATGCGCATGTGAGACCTACCCCGCATTTCGCCCGGCAGCGAGAGCGTTCCCCCGGCCGGCCCTTTCCTGGCGCGGCACTTGAACGGCAGTGCGTGTGAATGCGCATGTGAGACCTACCCCGAATGTCGCCCGGCAGCCAGAGCGTTCCCCCCGCCTGCCCTTTCCTGGCGCGGGGCTGGAACGGCAGTGCGTGTGAATGCGCATGTGAGACCTACCCCGCATTTCGCCCGGCAGCCACAGCGTTCCCCCGGCCTGCCCTGTCCTGGCGCGGGGCTGGAACGGCAGTGCGTGTGAATGCGCATGTGAGACCTACCCCGCATTTCGCCCGGCAGCGAGAGCGTTCCCCCGGCCGGCCCTTTCCTGGCGCGGCACTTGAACGGCAGTGCGTGTGAATACGCATGTGAGACCTACCCCGCATTTCGCCCGGCAGCCACAGCGTTCCCCCGGCCTGCCCTTTCCTGGCGCGGCACTTGAACGGCAGTGCGTGTGAATGCGCATGTGAGCCCTACCCCGCATTTCGCCCGGCAGCCACCACCCCACCCCCACCCCGACCCGGCAGACAGAGCAGGAGGCTGGCCCCCCCACCCCCCGGGAGGGGTTTCCCAAAAACACCGCCAGACCTAACCGAAGCACCAACCTACAACACAGCCTAACCGCCAGAAACACCTCCACCTGAAAAACACACCACTGCGCGCCAGAAACACCAGCGCTACCAGCACTTACTCCGCCCGAACCCACCCCACCCCCACAAGTCGGTTGCTTAAGCAACACCCCAGGAAAACCGCCAAAGGAAACACAAGCAGAAACACTGAAAGGGCCAGACGTGGCGCTGCCTAAACGGGCTCCAACCCGCTGCTAGAAAGCTCTGCAGGAAGCTCCACAGCCGCCCAGGTGCTGCAACGCCAGCCAGAGCTAGTACACATGGGCGCCAGGTAAGCTGATGACGAAGATACTGATTTGGTGCTGCAGGCGGGCGGCTACCCCACCACCTCGGACCCCTCTAACCTGGCGTGTGCTTATGTGGTGTCAGAGCAGTGCGCCAAATCGGTGGGCCCCAGGGGGGAGCCCCAGGCCCCCGCAGGCCAAGGCATCACCAACCACATCATTGCCTGTGTGCGGGGCCCCGCCTGGGACCCGCAGCTCTCTAACCTGCACTGTGCCAAGTTTGAGATGCCTGGTGAGGAGCCCATGCAGGTGGAGGTCCGTGGCGCACCCCCGGCGGCGGGGACTGCCACGACAGCGGCGGCCCTGGGGCCCGGGAGCCGTTCTGCTTGCATTTGCAGCGGGCCCCCCGGGAGCATGAAGCGTGGTGGGCGTTCGGACCACCCATCGGCGGAATTAGCCGCCGGCAGCAGCAGCAGCAGCAGCAGCAACTAAAACAAAAGGCTGAGTTTTGCCTCGCCTAGCCTGGAGTGGAGTGGAGCGGCACACCCCTGGTGTGTGACGGCGACCGCGCCGGCGCCTGTGACTGGCGCAGCGTGGTGGCGGTGGCGGATTTGCTGCCAGTAACTTGGCGGCGGCGTTGGGCCTAATGAAACCAGGCCGCCAACATGGCGGCGGGTTTGCAACAAGTAGCATAGCGACTACCCCTACCCCTGGAATGAGGCGCGCGTGTGGCTGTGGTATGGTCACGGGATTGTGAGCCTGAGCAGTGTCAGCGCGAGGGGCATGTGTTCAGAACATGCGACAGGCATGATTGCGCGGGTATGCTTGCTCTGTCACGAGGAATTCTATCCACCAGAATGGCGTGGGCCCGTGGGAGCTTAGTTGCAAAGGAGAGGCCAGAATCTTACCGCCTGCTGTTGTTTATCCACTGAAATCAAAGCCATTCCCTGCGATGAATTGTGCGAGGTGGCTGAGCGGGCGGCGACATGGCGGCTGTGCTATGCACGTGAGTGCGGGCAGCCATTACTGTTGTTTGAGGCACGGGCAAGTTAGAGAGTGCTGCTCGTGGGGGAGTGCTGGGATGCGATCAGCACTCGGATCTCTGGTCTTGGGCATACAAGCCAGAGGGAAGGAAATGGACATGATAGCATGTAGGATGCGAGCCAGCAAGTGAGCGCTGCTCGTGGGGGAGTGCTGTGGTACGATCAGCACTCACATGCTAGAGACCACGGCGTGGGAACGATGCTGTGGTGTACGCAAAGTAGATGCGTAGATATGCGTGGGCATATGGACCTGCCGGAGCTAGCGCGGTAGGGGGAGTGATGTAGCGCACGTGTGACGCTACAATGCCGCGCATGCTCTGCACGACACGTATGATTGGTGGAGGGCGCAGCGCAGCCGTGGGAGCTGCGCGGGCGGCAATGCTAGTTGCCGCGTATGACAGAAGGACGGAGTCCGTGGTACGATAACGGCTCCGGGTATGGATGTGAACAGTCTGCGGTGTGCACGGTGTTGTGCGGACACGCGTAGATGGATGGCAGTGATTAGTGACTGCTGGAGCTAACGCGGCAGGGGGAGTCCGGTAGCGACTTGACCGTGTGAATCACGGGGGCAGTGGCGGCACCGCTGCCCGCTACACAGTGCCGCGTGTGCTCTGCGCCAGCGTGTGATTGTGTGGTGCAGTGCAGAGTGCTGCGTATGCAGTATCATGCTGTGCATGATGGTAATGATTTTCCGTGGGAGTTGAAAGCCACGGGTAGGCATTAGGAATGCCGTGGTGCGCGTGAGTATGCACGTGCTGTGTCGATGCATGGAATGCATGGATCCGATTTGGTGGCAGCGCGGGTGTATGCGCATGCCAAGTTAACGCCATGTGTATAATGGCAGGTGCTGGTGCATGCTTGCGGTAATTGCAGCATGGGAACCAGCGGATTGGATGCTGCGTGTACAGCAGCAGGGCGCTCCGTAGGAGTGAAGCAGGTCTGACTTGCGGTGAATTGCAAGTGGGGATGAACGCGTGGACAACGCACAATGCGCTGGTAAAGTGCAGCGGACTGCCACTGTGATTGTGTGCAGTGTACCTACCAAGGGTGCGGGCAGTGTGACTTGCCAAATGTGTAGGTGAATTTCGGTTTATGCTTGACCGGTGAAACTAAGCGAGAACCCTACTGTGATTGTGGGGGATTTGGCCTGAGGGAATTGTAGGTAACGCAGCCTGCTGTGACTGTAGGCGAGCGTGCGGTTGTTGGACTACAACCAGACAGCAGCGGAAGCGTACGACATGTTGGTCCGTGGGAGCTAACATGGGGTGATGATAGCTGTGGAGTTGAGCAGCAGGGCTGGACAGCAGCTGTGATTGTCTGCGAAATCCAGTGTGAAGACTGAGCGGTGGAAGCTTATCCACTGGTCGACCTCAGGTGCTATTTCTAAGGGGTGATGCTGGTGTGCGACTTGCGACAGCCAGGTATGACATGCGTGTGGATAAGACACGTGGGGTTTGGACCGTGCGTGTGTGCGGGGTGACGCAGGGATAGTGCGAGTACGGCTGTGGAAGTTTGACACGTTGGTACGGATGGTAGCGTGCGGAGTGTGTGCGCGACGACCACGTGGGAGTGTTAGAATGTGGTGAGCTTTGGTCTTACGCGCTCACACCCCGGGGAACACAGGGAGTCTGGTTAGACACGCGGGGCAAACCGCGAGTGGGAGCGCGGGCAACAGACGTAGCATTTGCATGGGAAATGCAGTGAATGGGCAACGAGTATGTTGCGGGGGAAACCGAAGTTGTGCTACGGGAGAACGTTGCATGGCAAGACTGTTGCGGACGCGATAAGTGTTATAAGCCTGGGAGAACCAGGGGCAACTAAGCAAGCCTTAGCAAGCCTACTCATCGTGGACTCTATGATGTAACGAGCCTATACGATTATACCGGGCGGACTACCTGCGCCGAATACCGCGTAATTCCAACAGCCCGGAAGCCAAAGCAATCCCCCGGCTCTCACTTACTTGGCGTGGGGCATGAGGGGCACTGCGTGTGTGCATGTGAGCCCTACCCCGCATTTCGCCCGGAAGCCAAAGCCCTCCCTTCCCTGGCGTGGGGCATGAGGGACACTGCGTGTGTGCATGTGAGCCCTACCCCGCACTTCGCCCGGCAGCCAAAGCGCTCCCCTGACCTTCCCTTCGCTGGCGTGGGTCACGAGGGGCGCTGCGGTTGTGCATGTAAGCCCTACCCCGCATTTCCCCCGGAAGCCAAAGCGATCCCCCGGCTCTCACTTACCTGGCGTGGGGCAGAAGGGGCGCTGCGTGTGTGCATGTGAGCCCTACCCCGCATTTCGCCCGGCAGCCGAAGCGTTACCCTGGCCTTCTTTTATCTGGCGCAATGCGTGCGGGGCACTGCGTGTGTGCATGTGAGCCCTACCCCGCAGTTCGCCCGGAAGCCATAGCAATCCCCCGGCTCTCACTTACTTGGCGTGGGGCATGAGGGGCACTGCGTGTGTGCATGTGAGCCCTACCCCGCATTTCGCCCGGAAGCCAAAGCGTTCTCCTGAACTTCCCTTCGCTGGCGTGGGTCACGAGGGGCACTGCGTGTGTGCATGTGAGCCCTACCCCGCATTTCGCCCGGAAGCCAAAGCAATCCCCCGGCTCTCACTTACTTGGCGTGGGGCATGAGGGGCACTGCGTGTGTGCATGTGAGCCCTACCCCGCATTTCGCCCGGAAGCCAAAGCCCTCCCTTCCCTGGCGTGGGGCATGAGGGACACTGCGTGTGTGCATGTGAGCCCTACCCCGCACTTCGCCCGGCAGCCAAAGCGCTCCCCTGACCTTCCCTTCGCTGGCGTGGGTCACGAGGGGCGCTGCGGTTGTGCATGTAAGCCCTACCCCGCATTTCCCCCGGAAGCCAAAGCGATCCCCCGGCTCTCACTTACCTGGCGTGGGGCAGAAAGGGCGCTGCGTGTGTGCATGTGAGCCCTACCCCGCATTTCGCCCGGCAGCCGAAGCGTTACCCTGGCCTTCTTTTATCTGGCGCAATGCGTGCGGGGCACTGCGTGTGTGCATGTGAGCCCTACCCCGCAGTTCGCCCGGAAGCCATAGCAATCCCCCGGCTCTCACTTACTTGGCGTGGGGCATGAGGGGCACTGCGTGTGTGCATGTGAGCCCTACCCCGCATTTCGCCCGGAAGCCAAAGCCCTCCCCTTCCTGGCGCAATGCGTGAGGGGCACTGCGTGTGTGCATGTGAGCCCTACCCCGCACTTCGCCCGGCAGCCAAAGCGCTCCCCTGACCTTCCCTTCGCTGGCGTGGGTCACGAGGGGCGCTGCGGTTGTGCATGTAAGCCCTACCCCGCATTTCCCCCGGAAGCCAAAGCGATCCCCCGGCTCTCACTTACCTGGCGTGGGGCAGAAGGGGCGCTGCGTGTGTGCATGTGAGCCCTACCCCGCATTTCGCCCGGCAGCCGAAGCGTTACCCTGGCCTTCTTTTATCTGGCGCAATGCGTGCGGGGCACTGCGTGTGTGCATGTGAGCCCTACCCCGCATTTCGCCCGGAAGCCAAAGCGTTCTCCTGAACTTCCCCTCGCTGGCGTGGGTCACGAGGGGCACTGCGTGTGTGCATGTGAGCCCTACCCCGCATTTCGCCCGGAAGCCAAAGCCCTCCCTTTCCTGGCGCAATGCGTGAGGGGCACTGCGTGTGTGCATGTGAGCCCTACCCCGCACTTCGCCCGGCAGCCAAAGCGCTCCCCTGACCTTCCCTTCGCTGGCGTGGGTCACGAGGGGCGCTGCGGTTGTGCATGTAAGCCCTACCCCGCATTTCCCCCGGAAGCCAAAGCGATCCCCCGGCTCTCACTTACCTGGCGTGGGGCAGAAGGGGCGCTGCGTGTGTGCATGTGAGCCCTACCCCGCATTTCGCCCGGCAGCCGAAGCGTTACCCTGGCCTTCTTTTATCTGGCGCAATGCGTGCGGGGCACTGCGTGTGTGCATGTGAGCCCTACCCCGCAGTTCGCCCGGAAGCCATAGCAATCCCCCGGCTCTCACTTACTTGGCGTGGGGCATGAGGGGCACTGCGTGTGTGCATGTGAGCCCTACCCCGCATTTCGCCCGGAAGCCAAAGCGTTCTCCTGAACTTCCCTTCGCTGGCGTGGGTCACGAGGGGCACTGCGTGTGTGCATGTGAGCCCTACCCCGCATTTCGCCCGGAAGCCAAAGCCCTCCCTTTCCTGGCGCAATGCGTGAGGGGCACTGCGTGTGTGCATGTGAGCCCTACCCCGCACTTCGCCCGGAAGCCAAAGCTCTCCCCTGACCTTCCCTTCGCTGGCGTGGGTCACGAGGGGCGCTGCGGTTGTGCATGTAAGCCCTACCCCGCATTTCCCCCGGAAGCCAAAGCGATCCCCCGGCTCTCACTTACCTGGCGTGGGGCATGAGGGGCGCTGCGTGTGTGCATGTGAGCCCTACCCCGCATTTCGCCCGGCAGCCGAAGCGTTACCCTGGCCTTCTTTTATCTGGCGCAATGCGTGCGGGGCACTGCGTGTGTGCATGTGAGCCCTACCCCGCAGTTCGCCCGGAAGCCATAGCAATCCCCCGGCTCTCACTTACTTGGCGTGGGGCATGAGGGGCACTGCGTGTGTGCATGTGAGCCCTACCCCGCATTTCGCCCGGAAGCCAAAGCGTTCTCCTGAACTTCCCTTCGCTGGCGTGGGTCACGAGGGGCACTGCGTGTGTGCATGTGAGCCCTACCCCGCATTTCGCCCGGAAGCCAAAGCAATCCCCCGGCTCTCACTTACTTGGCGTGGGGCATGAGGGGCACTGCGTGTGTGCATGTGAGCCCTACCCCGCATTTCGCCCGGAAGCCAAAGCCCTCCCTTTCCTGGCGCAATGCGTGAGGGGCACTGCGTGTGTGCATGTGAGCCCTACCCCGCACTTCGCCCGGCAGCCAAAGCGCTCCCCTGACCTTCCCTTCGCTGGCGTGGGTCACGAGGGGCGCTGCGGTTGTGCATGTAAGCCCTACCCCGCATTTCCCCCGGAAGCCAAAGCGATCCCCCGGCTCTCACTTACCTGGCGTGGGGCAGAAGGGGCGCTGCGTGTGTGCATGTGAGCCCTACCCCGCATTTCGCCCGGCAGCCGAAGCGTTACCCTGGCCTTCTTTTATCTGGCGCAATGCGTGCGGGGCACTGCGTGTGTGCATGTGAGCCCTACCCCGCAGTTCGCCCGGAAGCCATAGCAATCCCCCGGCTCTCACTTACTTGGCGTGGGGCATGAGGGGCACTGCGTGTGTGCATGTGAGCCCTACCCCGCATTTCGCCCGGAAGCCAAAGCGTTCTCCTGAACTTCCCTTCGCTGGCGTGGGTCACGAGGGGCACTGCGTGTGTGCATGTGAGCCCTACCCCGCATTTCGCCCGGAAGCCAAAGCCCTCCCTTTCCTGGCGCAATGCGTGAGGGGCACTGCGTGTGTGCATGTGAGCCCTACCCCGCACTTCGCCCGGCAGCCAAAGCTCTCCCCTGACCTTCCCTTCGCTGGCGTGGGTCACGAGGGGCGCTGCGGTTGTGCATGTAAGCCCTACCCCGCATTTCCCCCGGAAGCCAAAGCGATCCCCCGGCTCTCACTTACCTGGCGTGGGGCATGAGGGGCGCTGCGTGTGTGCATGTGAGCCCTACCCCGCATTTCGCCCGGCAGCCGAAGCGTTACCCTGGCCTTCTTTTATCTGGCGCGATGCGTGCGGGGCACTGCGTGTGTGCATGTGAGCCCTACCCCGCAGTTCGCCCGGAAGCCATAGCAATCCCCCGGCTCTCACTTACTTGGCGTGGGGCATGAGGGGCACTGCGTGTGTGCATGTGAGCCCTACCCCGCATTTCGCCCGGCAGCCGAAGCGTTACCCTGGCCTTCTTTTATCTGGCGCAATGCGTGCGGGGCACTGCGTGTGTGCATGTGAGCCCTACCCCGCAGTTCGCCCGGAAGCCATAGCAATCCCCCGGCTCTCACTTACTTGGCGTGGGGCATGAGGGGCACTGCGTGTGTGCATGTGAGCCCTACCCCGCATTTCGCCCGGAAGCCAAAGCGTTCTCCTGAACTTCCCTTCGCTGGCGTGGGTCACGAGGGGCACTGCGTGTGTGCATGTGAGCCCTACCCCGCATTTCGCCCGGAAGCCAAAGCCCTCCCTTTCCTGGCGCAATGCGTGAGGGGCACTGCGTGTGTGCATGTGAGCCCTACCCCGCACTTCGCCCGGAAGCCAAAGCTCTCCCCTGACCTTCCCTTCGCTGGCGTGGGTCACGAGGGGCGCTGCGGTTGTGCATGTAAGCCCTACCCCGCATTTCCCCCGGAAGCCAAAGCGATCCCCCGGCTCTCACTTACCTGGCGTGGGGCATGAGGGGCGCTGCGTGTGTGCATGTGAGCCCTACCCCGCATTTCGCCCGGCAGCCGAAGCGTTACCCTGGCCTTCTTTTATCTGGCGCAATGCGTGCGGGGCACTGCGTGTGTGCATGTGAGCCCTACCCCGCAGTTCGCCCGGAAGCCATAGCAATCCCCCGGCTCTCACTTACTTGGCGTGGGGCATGAGGGGCACTGCGTGTGTGCATGTGAGCCCTACCCCGCATTTCGCCCGGAAGCCAAAGCGTTCTCCTGAACTTCCCTTCGCTGGCGTGGGTCACGAGGGGCACTGCGTGTGTGCATGTGAGCCCTACCCCGCATTTCGCCCGGAAGCCAAAGCAATCCCCCGGCTCTCACTTACTTGGCGTGGGGCATGAGGGGCACTGCGTGTGTGCATGTGAGCCCTACCCCGCATTTCGCCCGGAAGCCAAAGCCCTCCCTTTCCTGGCGCAATGCGTGAGGGGCACTGCGTGTGTGCATGTGAGCCCTACCCCGCACTTCGCCCGGCAGCCAAAGCGCTCCCCTGACCTTCCCTTCGCTGGCGTGGGTCACGAGGGGCGCTGCGGTTGTGCATGTAAGCCCTACCCCGCATTTCCCCCGGAAGCCAAAGCGATCCCCCGGCTCTCACTTACCTGGCGTGGGGCAGAAGGGGCGCTGCGTGTGTGCATGTGAGCCCTACCCCGCATTTCGCCCGGCAGCCGAAGCGTTACCCTGGCCTTCTTTTATCTGGCGCAATGCGTGCGGGGCACTGCGTGTGTGCATGTGAGCCCTACCCCGCAGTTCGCCCGGAAGCCATAGCAATCCCCCGGCTCTCACTTACTTGGCGTGGGGCATGAGGGGCACTGCGTGTGTGCATGTGAGCCCTACCCCGCATTTCGCCCGGAAGCCAAAGCGTTCTCCTGAACTTCCCTTCGCTGGCGTGGGTCACGAGGGGCACTGCGTGTGTGCATGTGAGCCCTACCCCGCATTTCGCCCGGAAGCCAAAGCCCTCCCTTTCCTGGCGCAATGCGTGAGGGGCACTGCGTGTGTGCATGTGAGCCCTACCCCGCACTTCGCCCGGCAGCCAAAGCTCTCCCCTGACCTTCCCTTCGCTGGCGTGGGTCACGAGGGGCGCTGCGGTTGTGCATGTAAGCCCTACCCCGCATTTCCCCCGGAAGCCAAAGCGATCCCCCGGCTCTCACTTACCTGGCGTGGGGCATGAGGGGCGCTGCGTGTGTGCATGTGAGCCCTACCCCGCATTTCGCCCGGCAGCCGAAGCGTTACCCTGGCCTTCTTTTATCTGGCGCGATGCGTGCGGGGCACTGCGTGTGTGCATGTGAGCCCTACCCCGCAGTTCGCCCGGAAGCCATAGCAATCCCCCGGCTCTCACTTACTTGGCGTGGGGCATGAGGGGCACTGCGTGTGTGCATGTGAGCCCTACCCCGCATTTCGCCCGGAAGCCAAAGCGTTCTCCTGAACTTCCCTTCGCTGGCGTGGGTCACGAGGGGCACTGCGTGTGTGCATGTGAGCCCTACCCCGCACTTCGCCCGGAAGCCAAAGCGTTCTCCTGAACTTCCCTTCGCTGGCGTGGGTCACGAGGGGCACTGCGTGTGTGCATGTGAGCCCTAACCCGCATTTCGCCCGGAAGCCAAAGCCCTCCCTTTCCTGGCGCAATGCGTGAGGGGCACTGCGTGTGTGCATGTGAGCCCTACCCCGCACTTCGCCCGGCAGCCAAAGCGCTCCCCTGACCTTCCCTTCGCTGGCGTGGGTCACGAGGGGCGCTGCGGTTGTGCATGTAAGCCCTACCCCGCATTTCCCCCGGAAGCCAAAGCGATCCCCCGGCTCTCACTTACCTGGCGTGGGGCAGAAGGGGCGCTGCGTGTGTGCATGTGAGCCCTACCCCGCATTACGCCCGGCAGCCGAAGCATTCCCCTGGCCTTCTTTTATCTGGCGCAATGCGTGCGGGGCACTGCGTGTGTGCATGTGAGCCCTACCCCGCATTTCGCCCGGAAGCCAAAGCGTTCTCCTGAACTTCCCTTCGCTGGCGTGGGTCACGAGGGGCACTGCGTGTGTGCATGTGAGCCCTACCCCGCATTTCGCCCGGAAGCCAAAGCAATCCCCCGGCTCTCACTTACCTGGCGTGGGGCATGAGGGGCGCTGCGTGTGTGCATGTGAGACCTACCCCGCATTTCGCCCGGCAGCCGAAGCGTTACCCTGGCCTTCTTTTATCTGGCGCGATGCGTGTGGGGCACTGCGTGTGTGCATGTGAGCCCTACCCCGCATTTCGCCCGGAAGCCAAGGCCCTTTCTTTCCTGGCGCAATGCGTGCGGGGCACTGCGTGTGTGCATGTGAGCCCTACCCCGCATTTCGCCGAGCAGCCAAAGCAATCCCCCGGCTCTCACTTACCTGTCGTGGGGCATGAGGGGCACTGCGTGTGTGCATGTGAGCCCTACCCCGCATTTCGCCCGGAAGCCAAAGCCCTTTCTTTCCTGGCGCAATGCGTGAGGGGCACTGCGTGTGTGCATGTGAGCCCTACCCCGCATTTCGCCCGGCAGCTAAAGCGTTCTCCTGGCCTTCCCTTCCCTGGCGTGGGTCACGAGGGGCACTGCGTGTGTGCATGTGAGCCCTACCCCGCATTTCGCCCGGAAGCCAAAGCAATCCCCCGGCTCTCACCTACCTGGCGTGGGGCACGAGGGGCACTGCGTGTGTGCATGTGAGCCCTACCCCGCATTTCACCCGGAAGCCAAAGCCCTCCCTTTCCTGGCGCAATGCGTGAGGGGCACTGCGTGTGTGCATGTGAGCCCTACCCCGCATTTCGCCTGGAAGCCAAAGCGCTCCCCTGGCGTTTCCTTACCTGGCGTGGAGCATGAGGGGCGCTGCGGGTGTGCATGTGAGCCCTACCCCGCATTTCCCCCGGAAGCCAAAGCAATCCCCCGGCTCTTACTTATCTGGCGCAATGCGTGAGGGGCACTGCGTGTGTGCATGTGAGCCCTACCCCACATTTCGCCCGGCAGCCAACGCGTTCCACTGGCTTTCCCTTATCTGGCGCAATGCGTGTTGGGCACTGCGCGTGCATGTGAGCACTACCCCGCATTTCGCCCGGCAGCCAAAGCGTTCCCCTGGCTTTCCCTTTTCTGGCGTGGGGCATGAGGGGGACTGCGTGTGCATGTGAGCCCTACCCCGCATTTCGCCCGGCAGCCAAAGCGATCCCCTGGCTTTCCATTATCTGGCGTGGGGCATTAGGGAGACTGCGTGTG
Organism: Chlamydomonas incerta; assembly: GCA_016834605.1. Taxonomy (NCBI): domain Eukaryota; kingdom Viridiplantae; phylum Chlorophyta; class Chlorophyceae; order Chlamydomonadales; family Chlamydomonadaceae; genus Chlamydomonas; species Chlamydomonas incerta. Next base: position 14,073 of record JAEHOC010000168.1, on the reverse strand, counting down.
CATGTAAGCCCTACCCCGCATTTCGTCCGGCAGCCAAAGCCCTCCCTTTCCTGGCGCAATGCGTGAGAGGCACTGCGTGTGTGCAGGTGAGCCCTACCCCGCATTTCGCCCGGCAGCCAAAGTCCTCCCTTATCTGGCGCAATGCGTGCGGGGCACTGCGTGTGTGGCTGTGAGCCCTACCGCGCATTTCGCCCGGCAGCCAAAGCGATCCCCTGGCTTTCTATTATCTGGTGCAGTGCGTGAGAGGCACTGCGTGTGTGCATGTGAGCCCTACCCCGCATTTCGCCCGGCAGCCAAAGCCCTATCTTTCCTGGCGCAATGCGTGAGAGGCACTGCGTTTGTGCATGTGAGCACTACCCCGCATCTCGCCCGGCAGCCAAAGCGATCCCCTGGCTTTCTATTATCTGACGTGGGGCATGAGGGGGACTGCGTGTGCATGTGAGCCCTACCCCGCATTTCGCCCGGCAGCCAAAGCCCTCCCTTTCCTGGCGTGGGGCATGAGGGTCACTGCGTGTGTGCATGTGAGCCCTACCCCGCATTTCGCCCGGCAGCCAAAGCCCTCTCTTTCCTGGCGCAATGCGTGAGAGGCACTGCGTTTGTGCATGAGAGCACTACCCCGCATTTCGCCCGGCAGCCAAAGCCCTCCCTTTCCTGGCGCAATGCGTGAGAGGCACTGCGTGTGTGCATGTGTGCCCTACCCCGCATTTCGCCCGGCAGCCAAAGCCCTCCCTTATCTGGCGCAATGCGTGAGGGGCACTGCGTGTGTGCATGTGAGCCCTACCCCGCATTTCGCCCGGCAGCCAACGCGTTCCACTGGCTTTCTATTATCTGGCGCAATGCGTGTTGGGCACTGCGCGTGCATGTGAGCCCTATTCCGCATTTCGCCCGGCAGCCAAAGCGTTCCCCTGGCTTTCCCTTATCTGGCGTGGGGCATGAGGGGGACTGCGTGTGCATGTGAGCCCTACCCCCCATTTCGTCCGGCAGCCAAAGCCCTCCCTTATCTGGCGCAATGTGTGAGGGGCACTGCGTGTGTGGCTGTGAGCCCTACCGCGCATTTCGCCCGGCAGCCAAAGCGATCCCCTGGCTTTCTATTATCTGGCGCAATGCGTGAGAGGCACTGCGTGTGTGCATGTGAGCCCTACCCCGCATTTCGCCCGGCAGCCAAAGCCCTATCTTTCCTGGCGCAATGCGTGAGAGGCACTGCGTTTGTGCATGTGAGCACTACCCCGCATTTCGCCCGGCAGCCAAAGCGATCCCCTGGCTTTCTATTATCTGACGTGGGGCATGACGGAGACTGCGTGTGTATGTGAGCCCTACCCCGCATTTCGCCCGGCAGCCAAAGCCCTCCCTTTCCTGGCGTGGGGCATAAGGGTCACTGCGTGTGTGCATGTGAGCCCTACCCCGCATTTCGTCCGGCAGCCAAAGCCCTCCCTTATCTGGCGCAATGCGTGCGGGGCACTGCGTGTGTGGCTGTGAGCCCTACCCCGCATTTCGCCCGGCAGCCAAAGCCCTCCCTTATCTGGCGCAATGTGTGAGGGGCACTGCGTGTGTGCATGTGAGCCCTACCCAGCATTTCGCCCGGCAGCCAAAGCCCTCTCGTTCCTGGCGCAATGCGTGAGAGGCACTGCGTTTGTGCATGTGAGCACTACCCCGCATCTCGCCCGGCAGCCAAAGCGATCCCCTGGCTTTCTATTATCTGACGTGGGGCATGAGGGGGACTGCGTGTGCATGTGAGCCCTACCCCGCATTTCGCCCGGCAGCCAAAGCCCTCCCTTTCCTGGCGTGGGGCATGAGGGTCACTGCGTGTGTGCATGTGAGCCCTACCCCGCATTTCGCCCGGCAGCCAAAGCCCTCTCTTTCCTGGCGCAATGCGTGAGAGGCACTGCGTTTGTGCATGAGAGCACTACCCCGCATTTCGCCCGGCAGCCAAAGCCCTCCCTTATCTGGCGCAATGTGTGAGGGGCACTGCGTGTGTGCATGTGAGCCCTACCCAGCATTTCGCCCGGCAGCCAAAGCCCTCCCTTTCCTGGCGCAATGCGTGAGAGGCACTGCGTGTGTGCATGTGAGCCCTACCCCGCATTTCGCCCGGCAGCCAACGCGTTCCACTGGCTTTCTATTATCTGGCGCAATGCGTGTTGGGCACTGCGCGTGCATGTGAGCCCTATTCCGCATTTCGCCCGACAGCCAAAGCGTTCCCCTGGCTTTCCCTTATCTGGCGTGGGGCATGAGGGGGACTGCGTGTGCATGTGAGCCCTACCCCGCATTTCGCCCGGCAGCCAAAGCCCTCCCTTTCCTGGCGTGGGGCATGAGGGTCACTGCGTGTGTGCATGTGAGCCCTACCCCGCATTTCGCCCGGCAGCCAAAGCCCTCTCTTTCCTGGCGCAATGCGTGAGAGGCACTGCGTGTGTGCATGTGAGCCCTACCCCGCATTTCGCCCGGCAGCCAAAGCCCTCCCTTATCTGGCGCAATGTGTGAGGGGCACTGCGTGTGTGCATGTGAGCCCTACCCAGCATTTCGCCCGGCAGCCAAAGCCCTCCCTTTCCTGGCGCAATGCGTGAGAGGCACTGCGTGTGTGCATGTGAGCCCTACCCCGCATTTCGCCCGGCAGCCAACGCGTTCCACTGGCTTTCTATTATCTGGCGCAATGCGTGTTGGGCACTGCGCGTGCATGTGAGCCCTATTCCGCATTTCGCCCGACAGCCAAAGCGTTCCCCTGGCTTTCCCTTATCTGGCGTGGGGCATGAGGGGGACTGCGTGTGCATGTGAGCCCTACCACGCATTTCGCCCGGCAGCCAAAGCCCTCCCTTATCTGGCGCAATGTGTGAGTGGCACTGTGTGTGTGGCTGTGAGCCCTACCGCGCATTTCGCCCGGCAGCCAAAGCGATCCCCTGGCTTTCTATTATCTGACGTGGGGCATGAGGGAGACTGCGTGTGTATGTGAGCCCTACCCCGCATTTCACCCGGCAGCCAAAGCCCTCCCTTTCCTGGCGTGGGGCATGAGGGTCACTGCGTGTGTGCATGTGAGCCCTACCCCGCATTTCGCCCGGCAGCCAAAGCCCTCTCTTTCCTGGCGCAATGCGTGAGAGGCACTGCGTTTGTGCATGAGAGCACTACCCCGCATTTCGCCCGGCAGCCAAAGCCCTCCCTTATCTGGCGCAATGTGTGAGGGGCACTGCGTGTGTGCATGTGAGCCCTACCCAGCATTTCGCCCGGCAGCCAAAGCCCTATCTTTCCTGGCGCAATGCGTGAGAGGCACTGCGTTTGTGCATGTGAGCACTACCCCGCATCTCGCCCGGCAGCCAAAGCGATCCCCTGGCTTTCTATTATCTGACGTGGGGCATGAGGGGGACTGCGTGTGCATGTGAGCCCTAACCCGCATTTCGCCCGGAAGCCAAAGCCCTCCCTTTCCTGGCGTGGGGCATGAGGGTCACTGCGTGTGTGCATGTGAGCCCTACCCCGCATTTCGCCCGGCAGCCAAAGCCCTCTCGTTCCTGGCGCAATGCGTGAGAGGCACTGCGTTTGTGCATGAGAGCACTACCCCGCATTTCGCCCGGCAGCCAAAGCCCTCCCTTTCCTGGCGCAATGCGTGAGAGGCACTGCGTGTGTGCATGTGTGCCCTGGAATGGGCTGGCCGGGGGAACGCTGTGGCTGCCGGGCGAAATGCGGGGTAGGGCTCACAAGCATACGCACTGCCGTTCAAGTGCGGCGCCAGGAAAGGGCCGGCCGGGGGAACGCTGTGGCTGCTGGGCGAAATGCGGGGTAGGGCTCGCAAGCACATTCACACGCACTGCCGTTCAAGTGCCGCGCCAGGAAAGGGCCGGCCGGGGGAACGCTCTGGCTGCCAGGCGAAATGCGGGGTAGGTCTCACAAGCACACGCACTGCCGTTCAAGTGCCGCGCCAGGAAAGGGCCGGCCGGGGGAACGCTGTGGATGCCGGGCGAAATGCGGGGTAGGTCTCACATGCGCATTCACACGCACTGCCGTTCAAGTGCCGCGCTAGGAAAGGGCAGGCCGGGGGAACGCTCTGGATGCCGGGCGAAATGCGGGGTAGGTCTCACATGCGCATTCACACGCACTGCCGTTCAAGTGCCGCGCCAGGAAAGGGCAGGCCGGGGGAACGCTCTGGCTGCCGGGCGAAATGCGGGGTAGGGCTCACATGCGCATTCACACGCACTGCCGTTCAAGTGCCGCGCTAGGAAAGGGCAGGCCGGGGGAACGCTCTGGCTGCTGGGCGAAATGCGGGGTAGGGCTCGCAAGCACATTCACACGCACTGCCGTTCAAGTGCCGCGCCAGGAAAGGGCCGGCCGGGGGAACGCTGTGGCTGCCAGGCGAAATGCGGGGTAGGTCTCACAAGCACACGCACTGCCGTTCAAGTGCGGCGCCAGGAAAGGGCCGGCCGGGGGAACGCTGTGGCTGCCGGGCGAAATGCGGGGTAGGGCTCGCAAGCACATTCACACGCACTGCCGTTCACGTGCCGCGCCAGAAAAGGGCCGGCCGGGGGAACGCTCTGGCTGCCGGGCGAAATGCGGGGCAGGGCTCACAAGCATACGCACTGCCGTTCAAGTGCCGCGCCAGGAAAGGGCCGGCCGGGGGAACGCTCTGGCTGCCGGGCGAAATGCGGGGTAGGGCTCACAAGCACACGCACTGCCGTTCAAGTGCCGCGCTAGGAATGGGCAGGCCGGGGGAACGCTGTGGCTGCCGGGCGAAATGCGGGGTAGGGCTCACAAGCATACGCACTGCCGTTCAAGTGCGGCGCCAGGAAAGGGCCGGCCGGGGGAACGCTCTGGCTGCCGGGCGAAATGCGGGGTAGGGCTCACAAGCACACGCACTGCCGTTCAAGTGCCGCGCTAGGAAAGGGCAGGCCGGGGGGAACGCTGTGGCTGCTGGGCGAAATGCGGGGTAGGGCTCGCAAGCACATTCACACGCACTGCCGTTCAAGTGCCGCGCCAGGAAAGGGCCGGCCGGGGGAACGCTGTGGATGCCGGGCGAAATGCGGGGTAGGTCTCACATGCGCATTCACACGCACTGCCGTTCAAGTGCCGCGCTAGGAAAGGGCAGGCCGGGGGAACGCTCTGGATGCCGGGCGAAATGCGGGGTAGGGCTCACATGCGCATTCACACGCACTGCCGTTCAAGTGCCGCGCCAGGAAAGGGCAGGCCGGGGGAACGCTCTGGCTGCCGGGCGAAATGCGGGGTAGGGCTCACATGCGCATTCACACGCACTGCCGTTCAAGTGCCGCGCTAGGAAAGGGCAGGCCGGGGGAACGCTCTGGCTGCCGGGCGAAATGCGGGGTAGGGCTCACAAGCACACGCACTGCCGTTCAAGTGCCGCGCTAGGAAAGGGCCGGCCGGGGGAACGCTGTGGCTGCCAGGCGAAATGCGGGGTAGGTCTCACAAGCACACGCACTGCCGTTCAAGTGCGGCGCCAGGAAAGGGCCGGCCGGGGGAACGCTGTGGATGCCGGGCGACATTCGGGGTAGGTCTCACATGCGCATTCACACGCACTGCCGTTCAAGTGCCGCGCTAGGAAAGGGCAGGCCGGGGGAACGCTCTGGATGCCGGGCGAAATGCGGGGTAGGTCTCACATGCGCATTCACACGCACTGCCGTTCAAGTGCCGCGCCAGGAAAGGGCAGGCCGGGGGAACGCTCTGGCTGCCGGGCGAAATGCGGGGTAGGGCTCACATGCGCATTCACACGCACTGCCGTTCAAGTGCCGCGCTAGGAAAGGGCAGGCCGGGGGAACGCTCTGGCTGCTGGGCGAAATGCGGGGTAGGGCTCGCAAGCACATTCACACGCACTGCCGTTCAAGTGCCGCGCCAGGAAAGGGCCGGCCGGGGGAACGCTGTGGCTGCCAGGCGAAATGCGGGGTAGGTCTCACAAGCACACGCACTGCCGTTCAAGTGCGGCGCCAGGAAAGGGCCGGCCGGGGGAACGCTGTGGCTGCCGGGCGAAATGCGGGGTAGGGCTCGCAAGCACATTCACACGCACTGCCGTTCACGTGCCGCGCCAGAAAAGGGCCGGCCGGGGGAACGCTCTGGCTGCCGGGCGAAATGCGGGGCAGGGCTCACAAGCATACGCACTGCCGTTCAAGTGCCGCGCCAGGAAAGGGCCGGCCGGGGGAACGCTCTGGCTGCCGGGCGAAATGCGGGGTAGGGCTCACAAGCACACGCACTGCCGTTCAAGTGCCGCGCTAGGAATGGGCAGGCCGGGGGAACGCTGTGGCTGCCGGGCGAAATGCGGGGTAGGGCTCACAAGCATACGCACTGCCGTTCAAGTGCGGCGCCAGGAAAGGGCCGGCCGGGGGAACGCTCTGGCTGCCGGGCGAAATGCGGGGTAGGGCTCACAAGCACACGCACTGCCGTTCAAGTGCCGCGCTAGGAAAGGGCAGGCCGGGGGGAACGCTGTGGCTGCTGGGCGAAATGCGGGGTAGGGCTCGCAAGCACATTCACACGCACTGCCGTTCAAGTGCCGCGCCAGGAAAGGGCCGGCCGGGGGAACGCTGTGGATGCCGGGCGAAATGCGGGGTAGGTCTCACATGCGCATTCACACGCACTGCCGTTCAAGTGCCGCGCTAGGAAAGGGCAGGCCGGGGGAACGCTCTGGATGCCGGGCGAAATGCGGGGTAGGGCTCACATGCGCATTCACACGCACTGCCGTTCAAGTGCCGCGCCAGGAAAGGGCAGGCCGGGGGAACGCTCTGGCTGCCGGGCGAAATGCGGGGTAGGGCTCACATGCGCATTCACACGCACTGCCGTTCAAGTGCCGCGCTAGGAAAGGGCAGGCCGGGGGAACGCTCTGGCTGCCGGGCGAAATGCGGGGTAGGGCTCACAAGCACACGCACTGCCGTTCAAGTGCCGCGCTAGGAAAGGGCCGGCCGGGGGAACGCTGTGGCTGCCAGGCGAAATGCGGGGTAGGTCTCACAAGCACACGCACTGCCGTTCAAGTGCGGCGCCAGGAAAGGGCCGGCCGGGGGAACGCTGTGGATGCCGGGCGACATTCGGGGTAGGTCTCACATGCGCATTCACACGCACTGCCGTTCAAGTGCCGCGCCAGGAAAGGGCAGGCCGGGGGAACCCTCTGGCTGCCGGGCGAAATGCGGGGTAGGGCTCACATGCGCATTCACACGCACTGCCGTTCAAGTGCGGCGCCAGGAAAGGGCCGGCCGGGGGAACGCTGTGGCTGCCGGGCGAAATGCGGGGTAGGGCTCGCAAGCACATTCACACGCACTGCCGTTCAAGTGCCGCGCCAGGAAAGGGCCGGCCGGGGGAACGCTGTGGCTGCCAGGCGAAATGCGGGGTAGGTCTCACAAGCACACGCACTGCCGTTCAAGTGCCGCGCCAGGAAAGGGCCGGCCGGGGGAACGCTGTGGCTGCCGGGCGAAATGCGGGGTAGGGCTCACAAGCATACGCACTGCCGTTCAAGTGCCGCGCCAGGAAAGGGCCGGCCGGGGGAACGCTGTGGCTGCCGGGCGAAATGCGGGGTAGGTCTCACATGCGCATTCACACGCACTGCCGTTCAAGTGCCGCGCCAGGAAAGGGCAGGCCGGGGGAACGCTCTGGCTGCCGGGCGAAATGCGGGGTAGGGCTCACATGCGCATTCACACGCACTGCCGTTCAAGTGCGGCGCCAGGAAAGGGCCGGCCGGGGGAACGCTGTGGCTGCCAGGCGAAATGCGGGGTAGGGCTCACATGCGCATTCACACGCACTGCCGTTCAAGTGCCGCGCCAGGAAAGGGCCGGCCGGGGGAACGCTCTGGCTGCCGGGCGAAATGCGGGGTAGGGCTCACAAGCACACGCACTGCCGTTCAAGTGCCGCGCTAGGAAAGGGCAGGCCGGGGAAAGTCTCTGGCTGCCGGGCGAAATGCGGGGTAGGGCTCACAAGCATACGCACTGCCGTTCAAGTGCGGCGCCAGGAAAGGGCAGGCCGGGGGAACGCTGTGGCTGCCGGGCGAAATGCGGGGTAGGGCTCACAAGCACACGCACTGCCGTTCAAGTGCCGCGCTAGGAAAGGGCAGGCCGGGGGAACGCTGTGGCTGCCGGGCGAAATGCGGGGTAGGGCTCACAAGCATACGCACTGCCGTTCAAGTGCGGTGCCAGGAAAGGGCCGGCCGGGGGAACGCTGTGGCTGCTGGGCGAAATGCGGGGTAGGGCTCGCAAGCACATTCACACGCACTGCCGTTCAAGTGCCGCGCCAGGAAAGGGCAGGCCGGGGGAACGCTCTGGCTGCCGGGCGACATTCGGGGTAGGGCTCACAAGCATACGCACTGCCGTTCAAGTGCGGCGCCAGGAAAGGGCCGGCCGGGGGAACGCTGTGGCTGCTGGGCGAAATGCGGGGTAGGGCTCGCAAGCACATTCACACGCACTGCCGTTCAAGTGCCGCGCCAGGAAAGGGCCGGCCGGGGGAACGCTGTGGATGCCGGGCGAAATGCGGGGTAGGTCTCACATGCGCATTCACACGCACTGCCGTTCAAGTGCCGCGCTAGGAAAGGGCAGGCCGGGGGAACGCTCTGGATGCCGGGCGAAATGCGGGGTAGGTCTCACATGCGCATTCACACGCACTGCCGTTCAAGTGCCGCGCCAGGACAGGGCAGGCCGGGGGAACGCTCTGGCTGCCGGGCGAAATGCGGGGTAGGGCTCACATGCGCATTCACACGCACTGCCGTTCAAGTGCCGCGCTAGGAAAGGGCAGGCCGGGGGAACGCTCTGGCTGCCGGGCGAAATGCGGGGTAGGGCTCACAAGCACACGCACTGCCGTTCAAGTGCCGCGCTAGGAAAGGGCCGGCCGGGGGAACGCTGTGGCTGCCAGGCGAAATGCGGGGTAGGGCTCACATGCGCATTCACACGCACTGCCGTTCAAGTGCCGCGCCAGGAAAGGGCCGGCCGGGGGAACGCTCTGGCTGCCGGGCGAAATGCGGGGTAGGGCTCACAAGCACACGCACTGCCGTTCAAGTGCCGCGCTAGGAAAGGGCAGGCCGGGGGAAGTCTCTGGCTGCCGGGCGAAATGCGGGGTAGGGCTCACAAGCATACGCACTGCCGTTCAAGTGCGGCGCTAGGAAAGGGCAGGCCGGGGGAACGCTGTGGCTGCCGGGCGAAATGCGGGGTAGGGCTCACAAGCACACGCACTGCCGTTCAAGTGCGGCGCCAGGAAAGGGCCGGCCGGGGGAACGCTGTGGCTGCCGGGCGAAATGCGGGGTAGGGCTCACAAGCATACGCACTGCCGTTCAAGTGCGGCGCCAGGAAAGGGCCGGCCGGGGGAACGCTGTGGCTGCTGGGCGAAATGCGGGGTAGGGCTCGCAAGCACATTCACACGCACTGCCGTTCAAGTGCCGCGCCAGTAAAGGGCAGGCGGGGGGAACGCTGTGGCTGCCAGGCGAAATGCGGGGTAGCTCTCACAAGCACACGCACTGCCGTTCAAGTGCCGCGCCAGGAAAGGGCCGGCCGGGGGAACGCTGTGGATGCCGGGCGAAATGCGGGGTAGGTCTCACATGCGCATTCACACGCACTGCCGTTCAAGTGCCGCGCTAGGAAAGGGCAGGCCGGGGGAACGCTCTGGATGCCGGGCGAAATGCGGGGTAGGTCTCACATGCGCATTCACACGCACTGCCGTTCAAGTGCCGCGCCAGGAAAGGGCAGGCCGGGGGAACGCTCTGGCTGCCGGGCGAAATGCGGGGTAGGGCTCACATGCGCATTCACACGCACTGCCGTTCAAGTGCCGCGCTAGGAAAGGGCAGGCCGGGGGAACGCTCTGGCTGCCGGGCGAAATGCGGGGTAGGGCTCACAAGCACACGCACTGCCGTTCAAGTGCGGCGCCAGGAAAGGGCCGGCCGGGGGAACGCTGTGGCTGCCAGGCGAAATGCGGGGTAGGTCTCACAAGCACACGCACTGCCGTTCAAGTGCGGCGCCAGGAAAGGGCCGGCCGGGGGAACGCTGTGGCTGCCGGGCGAAATGCGGGGTAGGGCTCACAAGCATACGCACTGCCGTTCAAGTGCGGCGCCAGGAAAGGGCCGGCCGGGGGAACGCTGTGGCTGCTGGGCGAAATGCGGGGTAGGGCTCGCAAGCACATTCACACGCACTGCCGTTCAAGTGCCGCGCCAGTAAAGGGCAGGCGGGGGGAACGCTGTGGCTGCCAGGCGAAATGCGGGGTAGCTCTCACAAGCACACGCACTGCCGTTCAAGTGCCGCGCCAGGAAAGGGCCGGCCGGGGGAACGCTGTGGATGCCGGGCGAAATGCGGGGTAGGTCTCACATGCGCATTCACACGCACTGCCGTTCAAGTGCCGCGCTAGGAAAGGGCAGGCCGGGGGAACGCTCTGGATGCCGGGCGAAATGCGGGGTAGGTCTCACATGCGCATTCACACGCACTGCCGTTCAAGTGCCGCGCCAGGAAAGGGCAGGCCGGGGGAACGCTGTGGCTGCCGGGCGAAATGCGGGGTAGGGCTCACATGCGCATTCACACGCACTGCCGTTCAAGTGCCGCGCTAGGAAAGGGCAGGCCGGGGGAACGCTCTGGCTGCCGGGCGAAATGCGGGGTAGGGCTCACAAGCACACGCACTGCCGTTCAAGTGCCGCGCTAGGAAAGGGCCGGCCGGGGGAACGCTGTGGCTGCCAGGCGAAATGCGGGGTAGGTCTCACAAGCACACGCACTGCCGTTCAAGTGCGGCGCCAGGAAAGGGCCGGCCGGGGAACGCTGTGGCTGCCGGGCGAAATGCGGGGTAGGGCTCGCAAGCACATTCACACGCACTGCCGTTCACGTGCCGCGCCAGAAAAGGGCCGGCCGGGGGAACGCTCTGGCTGCCGGGCGAAATGCGGGGCAGGGCTCACAAGCATACACACTGCCGTTCAAGTGCCGCGCCAGGAAAGGGCCGGCCGGGGGGAACGCTCTGGCTGCCGGGCGAAATGCGGGGTAGGGCTCACAAGCACACGCACTGCCGTTCAAGTGCCGCGCTAGGAATGGGCAGGCGGGGGAACGCTGTGGCTGCCGGGCGAAATGCGGGGTAGGGGCTCACATGCGCATTCACACGCACTGCCGTTCAAGTGCCGCGCCAGGAAAGGGCAGGCCGGGGGAACGCTCTGGCTGCCGGGCGAAATGCGGGGTAGGGCTCACAAGCACACGCACTGCCGTTCAAGTGCCGCGCTAGGAAAGGGCCGGCCGGGGGAACGCTGTGGCTGCCAGGCGAAATTCGGGGTAGGTCTCACAAGCACACGCACTGCCGTTCAAGTGCGGCGCCAGGAAAGGGCCGGCCGGGGGAACGCTGTGGCTGCCGGGCGAAATGCGGGGTAGGGCTCGCAAGCACATTCACACGCACTGCCGTTCACGTGCCGCGCCAGAAAAGGGCCGGCCGGGGGAACGCTCTTGCTGCCGGGCGAAATGCGGGGCAGGGCTCACAAGCATACACACTGCCGTTCAAGTGCCGCGCCAGGAAAGGGCCGGCCGGGGGAACGCTCTGGCTGCCGGGCGAAATGCGGGGTAGGGCTCACAAGCACACGCACTGCCGTTCAAGTGCCGCGCTAGGAATGGGCAGGCCGGGGGAACGCTGTGGCTGCCGGGCGAAATGCGGGGTAGGGCTCACAAGCATACGCACTGCCGTTCAAGTGCGGCGCCAGGAAAGGGCCGGCCGGGGGGAACGCTGTGGCTGCTGGGCGAAATGCGGGGTAGGGCTCGCAAGCACATTCACACGCACTGCCGTTCAAGTGCCGCGCCAGGAAAGGGCAGGCGGGGGGAACGCTCTTGCTGCCGGGCGAAATGCGGGGTAGGGCTCACAAGCACACGCACTGCCGTTCAAGTGCGGCGCCAGGAAAGGGCCGGCCGGGGGAACGCTGTGGCTGCTGGGCGAAATGCGGGGTAGGGCTCGCAAGCACATTCACGCGCACTGCCGTTCAAGTGCCGCGCCAGGAAAGGGCCGGCCGGGGGAACGCTCTGGATGCCGGGCGAAATGCGGGGGTAGGTCTCACATGCGCATTCACACGCACTGCCGTTCAAGTGCCGCGCCAGGAAAGGGCCGGCCGGGGGAACGCTCTGGCTGCCGGGCGAAATGCGGGGTAGGGCTCACATGCGCATTCACACGCACTGCCGTTCAAGTGCCGCGCCAGGAAAGGGCAGGCCGGGGGAACGCTCTGGGTGCCGGGCGAAATGCGGGGTAGGGCTCACAAGCACACGCACTGCCGTTCAAGTGCCGCGCCAGGAAAGGGCCGGCCGGGGGAACGCTGTGGCTGCCGGGCGAAATGCGGGGTAGGGCTCACAAGCATACGCACTGCCGTTCAAGTGCCGCGCTAGGAATGGGCAGGCCGGGGGAACGCTGTGGCTGCCGGGCGAAATGCGGGGTAGGGCTCACAAGCATACGCACTGCCGTTCAAGTGCGGCGCCAGGAAAGGGCCGGCCGGGGGAACGCTGTGGCTGCTGGGCGAAATGCGGGGTAGGGCTCGCAAGCACATTCACACGCACTGCCGTTCAAGTGCCGCGCCAGGAAAGGGCAGGCGGGGGGAACGCTCTTGCTGCCGGGCGAAATGCGGGGTAGGGCTCACAAGCACACGCACTGCCGTTCAAGTGCGGCGCCAGGAAAGGGCCGGCCGGGGGAACGCTGTGGCTGCTGGGCGAAATGCGGGGTAGGGCTCGCAAGCACATTCACGCGCACTGCCGTTCAAGTGCCGCGCCAGGAAAGGGCCGGCCGGGGGAACGCTCTGGATGCCGGGCGAAATGCGGGGTAGGTCTCACATGCGCATTCACACGCACTGCCGTTCAAGTGCCGCGCCAGGAAAGGGCCGGCCGGGGGAACGCTCTGGCTGCCGGGCGAAATGCGGGGTAGGTCTCACATGCGCATTCACACGCACTGCCGTTCAGTGCCGCGCTAGGAAAGGGCAGGCCGGGGGAACGCTCTGGGTGCCGGGCCGAAATGCGGGGTAGGGCTCACAAGCACACGCACTGCCGTTCAAGTGCCGCGCCAGGAAAGGGCCGGCCGGGGAACGCTGTGGCTGCCGGGCGAAATGCGGGGTAGGGCTCACAAGCATACGCACTGCCGTTCAAGTGCCGCGCTAGTAATGGGCAGGCCGGGGGACGCTGTGGCTGCCGGGCGAAATGCGGGGTGTAGGGCTCACAAGCATACGCACTGCCGTTCAAGTGCGGCGCCAGGAAAGGGCCGGCCGGGGGAACGCTGTGGCTGCCGGGCGAAATGCGGGGTAGGGCTCGCAAGCACATTCACACGCACTGCCGTTCACGTGCCGCGCCAGAAAAGGGCCGGCCGGGGGAACGCTCTGGCTGCCGGGCGAAATGCGGGGTAGGGCTCGCATGCGCAGTCACACGCACTGCCGTTCAAGTGCCGCGCCAGGAAAGGGCAGGCCGGGGGAAGTCTCTGGCTGCCGGGCGAAATGCGGGGTAGGTCTCACATGCGCATTCACACGCACTGCCGTTCAAGTGCCGCGCTAGGAAAGGGCAGGCCGGGGAACGCTCTGGCTGCCGGGCGAAAATGCGGGGTAGTGGCTCGCAAAGCACACGCACTGCCGTTCAAGTGCCACGACAGGAAAGGGCAGGCGGGGGGAAAGCTCTTGCTGCCGGGTGAAATGCAGGAGGGCTCACATGCGCATTCACACGCACTGCCGTTCAAGTGCCGCGCCAGGAAAGGGCAGGCCGGGGGAACGCTCTGGCTGCCGGGCGAATGCGGGGGTAGGGCTCGCATTCACACGCACTGCCGTTCAAGTGCCGCGCCAGGAAAGGGCAGGGCCGGGGGAACGCTGTGGCTGCCGGGCGAAATGCGGGGTAGGTCTCACACGCAGCACACGCACTGCCGTTCAAGTGCCGCGCCAGGAAAAGGCAGGCGGGGGGAACGCTGTGGCTGCCGGGCGAAATGCGGGGTAGGTCTGCAAGCCACGCACTGCCGTTCAAGGCGGGCGCCAGGAAAGGGCAGGCCGGGGAACGCTCTGGCTGCCGGGCGAAATGCGGGGTAGGTCCTCACATGCGCAGTCACACGCACTGCCGTCAAGTGCCGCGCCAGGAAAGGGCAGGCGGGGGGAACGTGTGGATGCCGGGCGAAATGCGGGGTAGGTTCACAATGCGCATTCACACGCACTGCCGTTCAAGTGCC
>JAEHOC010000167.1:0-61632 GCA_016834605.1 Chlamydomonas incerta | reverse complement strand
CAAGACCCATGGAGCTGAGCTCTGGGCCTCCCAACTGGGGAACTCTGGACAAGACTCAAGAGGAGCTCTGGGCCTGCCAACGGAAGAGCTCAGTTGTCTGTCTTTTTTTGTTCTGGGCAGTAGGGATAGGGGTTGTTGCGCGGCGCTGCCGCTTGAGGTGTACAGCGGTTTATGCCGCTTGGTGTGTGGAGCAGCGCAGCAGCTAGGTGTCTAGGTGTGTTGGGCTTTCTTCTCTTCTCTTCTCTTCTTGCCCTGTCAGGGTTCTGGTCTCGGGGACCAGGCTGTCTTCGGGCAGCAGGGGGGCAGTGCGTCTGCCCCTGTTCAACCTTGTAAGGATGATTCCTCAAAAAAAAAAATGTGGTTGGTGATGCCTTGGCCTGCGGGGGCCTGGGGCTCCCCCCTGGGGCCCACCGATTTGGCGCACTGCTCTGACACCACATAAGCACACGCCAGGTTAGAGGGGTCCGAGGTGGTGGGATAGCCGCCCGCCTGCAGCACCAAATCAGTGCGACCGCAGAAAGCCCCCCACCCAGGGCCCCCTACCATCTTGAGCGTGACGGTGTAGGTGCCTGGAATGATGGGCCGCGTGTCCACCGGCACGTGGACCGTGAGGACAGCCTGACCGCGCTGGAGCGGTACAGCCAGCGGCGACATGCGCACGAGCGCCGCGGTGAAGGCTGCTTTGCTGGCGCCGGGCGCGCTCCGGCTGAAGGCCAGCCCCGCAAACGTGCGGGAGGGCCGGCCTGTGCTGTGCAGAGAGTGGCCCTGCAAGAGCTGCGGCTGATTGCCCTGCCTGCACATGGCGTCCAACACTGACAACGCAGCACTAGAGGGTTGGCTCCGGGCTCTCAGGACTATAAAGCTGTGAACACGTCTGGGATATCCCTGTGAGTCAAAATGTTCCTCAGGAGCATACTCTCTCCTGTCAGGGTCACCATGTCAGGAAGAACTCTTTCCTGGCTACCTTGTCACCAAATCCGATTCCCAGAGTTCCCAGTTATCCCCAGTCGCCTTTGTTTTCGGTCAGCCCTGGTCCCTCTGCACCTAACAACCAAACACAACTGGTGGCTGTCTAGCATGGGGCTAATGGGGTGGTATGAGGGGCATCAGTGTGATAGTTGTGAGCTTGGCAAGCCGGTGGATATATCCACCACGCAAATGGAACACGATCCACCGTGCAAAACACCAAGCGCCGCTGGCCCCTCTGGCTGCTGAAGGCTGTATAACCTGACTACTGTGGATTTTGGCTGCGTGAATGCACCCCTAGCGTGAATGCACCCCACCAAGTGCACCTGGCGCCGTGAATGGTGGAGCAGATCAAAGTTTTAAGTGGGTCCGTGTATGAGTGCACATGGACCAAGGGGGCCGGGCCGGGGCTGCTTCCCCTGCGCCCCTCACACTCTGCCTTATTAGCCTAATGCCCCAAGCATATCCAGTGCGGGTAGCGATGTGGGATGTGGGTTTGCGATGTGCAGACACCCGTCACAGCAATGCACCCAGCTGTAAAAACACACACTGCCACACCTCCACCGTGCATTGTCTACATTGTCTGGACTATATGCTGGACACAGGCAAGCTAACCAGTGTATTGCAACCAGATATTCACACTTACAAATCATAACGTGCACATCAGCTTGCTGAGCATGCCAGAGGCAGCAATGCCCACTGCTATGCCTGCTACTATAGCTACTGCACCTGTGGCCACTGCTGTGTATGCTGTGGCAGTAGTGGCAGTACCTGTCATCTTCCGGGCCACCGGTGTAGATGCATCCACTGGTGCACTGTAGATGATGTACTTTATGCCTAAGCTGGCACCCGCCAAGTCGGCTTGGTCCCTGCTTGAAAGTGTTGCGCTAAGCCCCTGCTGTAGGAGGCTGCGGAATAGCTCCAGGACCAGCACACCACCCATGCCTTCTCCGGGTACAGCCTGTTGGAACAGGGTTGGAATCTCGTACAGCCAGGATGACCCAGCTAGAGGCAGTTGCGGCATTGCAACCAATGAGGTGGCCTCCAGCTGTCGGACAGCCATAGCAGCCATAGTGGCCACCAAATCAGTGGCGACCCGCCAGCTGGGTCCAGGCACCTCCTGCATGCCAACACAGTAGTGACAGTGACTGTGCGTGTCATCATGTTGGTACAAAATCCATACATCCCCTCTGCTGGGTAAACGGTTTTAGACTCACGCTTTCCACCCACCTCCGCCCGGCACGGGTCCAGGAACACCACCGCAGGCACCAGGGGGGCGCCCGCGGCGTTCCGAAGGTTCACCACAGCCAAGACCCACTTCCGGGATTCCACTATCCAAGGGGTGACCACGTATCCTGGACGTGCCCGCGCGCCATTGACTGCGCGGAACAGCCGGACGCATGGGAGCAGCGCGCCGCTGCGTCCCGCAGAGGCGATATGGACATCCTTTGTGGTGGCCACGAGCATGACTGTGTTGCCGAACAATTCCTGTGAACAACGAGTACCTTCGCAAACTATTCTGATGCATTGATGGTACCTGATTTACCTTATGTGAAAGGTAATTCGCGAGGATGACCCCGTCCATTTCCGGTTCCCACAGTCGCATACTGCAGCAATAGAGCGCGTTAAGCGCGTTGTTATATTTGTCAACAGTGTTTGTGTGCGGTGATATTGGTGGATGATACAGCGCAATGCGAGCCCAAATCGCGTCGTCCGATGCGCATCATCCGATGCGCGGAGTGGTAACCCTCCGCGCGTCATCCGATGCGCGGAGTGGGTAACCCTCCTTCTTCTCGCTGGCATATGTTTTGTTATTCTAATACGTGCACTGCGTCGAGTCCGCGAGGCGGTTGGCGTGTGAAACCTTGATGCCGGTATGCCACACATCACCCCTCTGGCGGGGCGTGCAAAGGGTCGCAGGACTTCAGTGCCGGGCTGGGGTGTGGCATTTTAGGGCTTTAGCTGAGGTTACTGGTGTGGTCCAGGGTTGGTGCTCTCCGGTGGACTCCAGAGCAGGATGTGCTCTGGGCAGGAGAGGCACGTGGTAGCAGCAATGAGAGCCTGGAGCCTCATTGTTTGCTGGTTGTCCCGAGTACTCCATCACGAGACTCAGTCAACCACCGAAACCATAGATACACTTGGGGACACGCTTGAGACTATTGGGATTATTGGGACACACCTGGGACACACCTGGGACACACCTGGGACACAAATCCCCCGGCGATTGTGCTTAGTTTTGCTGGCTCCTCATCAGGGATATGACAGGGAACTGCGCACTTGTATGATTCTAGTTTTTTGAAGAGAAGAAACCACCTCCAGGTACTCCAGAACCAGCGCCTGCTACGCCTGCCCAGGTCGGGGGGCAGAAAAAGGCAGAAAAGGACAGAAACGACCCCCAAGCTCTATCCCACATCAGTCTGAACCTTATCCAAGCCACCACCATCACGCCCAGTTGCGTCTGAATGGAAAATCAAAACCATCATGCCTCCCTGTAGCGAAACCACCCATGCGTCCTGCTACGCCTGCCCAGGTCGGGGGGGCAGAAAAGGACAGAAACTACCCCAAGCTCTATCCCACATCAGTCTGAAGCTCTTATCCAAGCCACCACCATCACGCCCAGTTGCGTCTGAATGGAAAATCAAAACCATCATGCCTCCCTGTACTCCCTGTAGCTTTGTGTGTGTGTGGTTACAGAGTGGTGCGCACGTTCTTGCGTGCCTTCCTGCTGCGTGTAAACCGGAGGCCCGGGCCGGGGTGACCCTTATAACGCCAGTGCATGATGTAGCTAAACCACCCATGCGTCCCGCTTATGCCCCTGTTGCTCCTTGACGGATGCTTCGCTAAAATTTGATGGGAGGGGCTTGTACCGCTTGGGCTTCCACCCGTGGTCCCCTGGACGGTCAAGGCTTGGAGCTCCTTTTGGCCGGCCTGCGGAGGCAACATGAGTCACACCTTGGGTCGTCACACCTACTTTGCTTGGGACACGCTGTTTGAGTTTCCAATTCACCTGTCCGCACATCTGCTGTGAAGTAGCAGGGCACCCCCAGTGTGAAGAAGCTTTGAAGCTGCACGCATTACACGCATTGGGGGCGGCGGGGTACGGGGTACGTAGCTGACATTGGGAAGCATTAGAAGCATGTACGCATACAATATGGTGGGTACTGCTAGGGTAGCCGACATTGGGTTAATTGGGTTGCATGTACTCATACCTCTTCTGTGGTATGCAAGTTGGCAGCAATGGAGGCGATATCTTTACCTGTGTGGTGTGTTTGGGTTTGGGGGCTCAAATAGTGGGTGGGGGTGGGGGGGTTGATGGGGGAAACTTACCCACGTATACATCAAAAACCTGGATCTTCTCCAGCGAGGCCAGGCTTTCCATCGTGATGGCCATGGGTGCTACGACGGTGTGTTCAACCAAAGCTCCTTGTCGGGGCTGCCACCATGTTCCATTCCATGGAAAGCAGCCTGCAGTAAGCACTGCCACAGGTGCCACCACCACCACCAGGACATCCCTTCGCATTCTGGGCGTTTCCCCTCAGCAGGGAAGTGGGCCGGCCCAGCTTGGCCAGGCCAGCCCAGTCGACCTTGCTAGCTGGACGCCAGCTCCCGCCCTAGGACATGATTGACACATCAGGGACCCACCGCATCAGGGTAACCAAGACTGTCTAGACTGTCCTACCTGTGACTGCCCCCCTGTTGACGGTTGAACACGAATTAGCAAATAGCCTGTCTTGGCGACGATAGGAACCTACAAACATGCAGCATGCTTAGTCCGATTGCTCGGTGATTCCGCTCGGTGATTCCGCTTCATCATTACGTATTCATTACGTATTCATTACGTACCTGGGGCCAATCACCACCCACTGCTTGCACCAGAAACTCTGGGCTAACCTCCAGTGCCTGGTATGTTGTCAAACCCTTACCAGCTTCCATCTTCTGGCTTGGGGCCGGACTAGCCGGACTGCCAATATCCTCAATGTCTGAACTGTCTGCAAAGTTGCATAGGCCGGCTGACTTCAAGGTGCACACATAGCACCGAGGCTTCTTTTCTCTGCATACCACCTGCAAATTCAGCAATATATGATAAATAATAGTCATATATGCCTTTTACTCACTATTCTCACCTTGCCAAACGTTATAAGCTGGTTGTGAAGATTATATAGATGCTCCTCTGACAGATCCTCCTGCTTTAGAAGCTGTGTCATGGCTGCGTTTGCCGCATCCTGTTTGAGCCCCACTTCCAGAACACGCAGCCGCTTCATCACTCTCTCAACATTCACGTCCACCGGCAAACCCTGTGTTTGTTTTGTTGTTTTGGGAATTAGTGGCATTGGTGGCATTTGGGGTAATTTAGGAATACAAAGCATGTGCCTTACCTTTCGACCTAGCTGCAGCAGCTGAATGCAACCCGTGGTCTTAGGCCCGATGTTTGTGAAGGATGTCAGGTACCTGTAAGGCCGGAATAGCCAGAGGAAATTTGGAACATTTGCACCCGGAGCATGCTTAACCTGCATGACTTACCAGTACACCACCTCGTCCGGCATACAGCGCAACCACTCCAGCCCAACCGTGTGTACTGGAGGGGCGTCGTCCCAGTCACGGGCAAGGCTCCCATCTTGGTGCACCAGAGACGGTGAATCAGCCACCCATAGGTAAGTGGTAACACGGTAGGCCTCACTGCCCCTGCAATTGTTGGTAAGAATTACTGCTAGAGTTACTACCCATCAGAATATGGCCTTAAACTTACAGCCCATGCAGCAGCATACGGAGTTTTTCACCAGGGGTGACTGGAGGTTGCTTACTGGATGTGCCAGGGTTTCGGGGAGGGTGCTGCTCCTCTTCAACAATGTTTGTGTGATGAAACATGCTGCCATCAACACGGTCTGTACACCTCCCATAACCAGCAGCAATGCCCAGCAGGGCTGGTCCAGAGTCCGAGTCATGTGTCATCTAAATGAGGTGCGTGGGTGTCATCAGGAGGCTATTGATCATGCAACCAGCATGCACTGACCTGTGCGCACACACCTCCAAGTACAGCATCTAGTACGCTGGCATGCCACCTGAAGTTGTTGCTACTGCTCACAGTTCTAGACCCAAATTTGCTCATACAACTAATACAACTCACCTTGGGGTCAGGGAAAATGTACCAACCATCTTCTCTAGGTAATGTGGTAGAATATGTAGGAGTGCAGCTGCATGTAACCTGTCGCCCTGATCGGATTGAATGGATGGAATAGATGGAGGCTTCCTGGACTTTTTTACCGTGCCAGAAGGAGCCCGGGCTGCCGCCGCTGCCGCCTCAGGTACCTCTTGAAGAAACAATTTCACCTGGTCAACGGCCGATACTTTGGTTTTTCCATTCGTCGACCTCCTGGCCACCGCAGCCAACACCTGGGCTACAAAAGGTAACACACATGGTGCCAGGTAAACGTGTAGTGCAAACAATTAACAGTTTTCTCTGACGGTATGTACCTGTCTGTGAAAGCTTATCCGGGTTCAATTCACCTGTACGGAACACACACATCAGATTTAGCTTTGAACCTGTATGGAACACACACATCAGATTTAGCTAACTGCCCATACTGCACCCCCCATTCCGGATAACCCCTGCTCTCATCAGCTCAGCTCAGCCCTGCCATCCCTGCCGCAGTCCATTAATACAAACCTGCTGGGACCAGCGGTGGAGGTAGTGGAGGTTGGGGCTGGGGAGGGTGGGGCTGGGGTGGAGATTGGGGCTGGGACCGCATGGGAAGCTGCGACTGCATGATACTAATGATACCATCATCAGCCTCAATTTGCTTCCTCTGTGGGGCCTGCGGTGGCTGCCTTCCTGGGATGCCAGATTCTGCTATTGCAAGCTGACTGGCATGTGCTACCGGTGTCGCCGTAGTCGCCGGTGTAGCCGGTGTAGCCGGGTAAGGAGCTGGGGTAGCCGGGTAAGGAGCTGAGGTCGCTGAGGGAAATGGGGAGATAGGAGCTGCCCTCTGCTGGCACCGCATGGTAAAATACCTAGAGGCAGGCGCAGACATTCCGTCAGCTACCGGGGTAACCGGAGCTGCTGTGGCTGAGGTTGCAGCCTTGCCAGAGCAGATGCCACCTGCTGGCTGCGCTAGCTGCGCTGCCGAGGGGTAGGAAGGGTAGCTTCCCATCACCAGCCCACATTTGGTAGATTTGGTTGGGGCTGGGTTCCCTGGTACGAGGCCGGTAGTTTCAATACCAGCACCAGCACCTGCCCCAGGGCCACCACGCTGGCTGCCGACTATTTTGGTGACAAACCCAGGTACGGAGAACGGATTCTCAGTGCTATTAGCCAGGCTGTGCCGCCCTCGGGACGACATGGCAGCAAAATAATTGGTTGCAGGTGTAGACATGCCCGACATTGCCGAAATTATCCCGGTACCTGGGGGGATACCCAGAGGTGGTGCAGTTGGTGTCAATGCTGGTGTCGATGCTGGTGTCGATGCTGGTGTCGATGCTGATGCTGGTGTGGCCGCTGGTGTCCCCGTGTTTGCTGCCCAGATTGGCTGTGTTGCATCTGGCTGCTGTTTTACACCGGCTGGAGCGGCTGGAGCGGCTGGAGCGGCTGGAGCTGGAGCGGCTGGAGCGGCTCGAGCGGAGTTGTGCACCAGGGGCTGGTTGAGCTGCACGGGAGTCGCGACCTCCACTGTGGTGAGACCTGAATCCAGTGCGGGGCATTATTAGGGGCATCCACTGGAATACATGATGGCCGGCAGCATCTGTTGCGCGGCGTGACTAGCGTGACTAGTGTGACCACACACATCGGTTGCTCACCTGACGAGGCATCCTTAGCGAGCGCTCCAGGCAACGGCGGGGGTTGCAGGCTATCTGGTGGCGGCTCGCAGCGCAGCGCCATCAGGAAGTGCATCCGTGACAACAATGCATGCTCTGACGGGTCCCACGCGTCCACGTACACCAGCAGCGCACGTGCCATCTGCAGCGGCAGCTCCGGGCTCCGGAACAGCTCCACCAGAACCTGTGGCGTGAGCACAACCAGTGCGGAACCTGGATACAGGCATGATGCTCAAGCAGCAGTGTGCCTGTGCAGGCCTGCACATACCGACCACATTGGCAAGTGTTGGGATCAGAAATGCGCGCTGCCTAAACACACCTTCCTCAACTCGCAAGCGTCTATGAGCCCCTTCTTGCGGGAGTCGTTTGCTTGCCACGCCGCGTCGGCGACATCCCCCTTGACCACCTCGTGAACCTGCTCCAGAAATGCCAGGAACTGGCCCCACGTGGGCGGCTGCTCCTTGGGCCCAGCGGGCGGGTACAATGGTGCCTCGGGCTTGCCGCTGCCGCTCCGCACACAGCTGCCGCTCCGCACACACGCCATGGCCTCCCACACCTCCCTGAATGCGTGCATCCGGTATCAGTGCGCGTCAAGTCAAGGCACTCATAGGTCATTTGATTTGCCTCATACCAACGGCCCTCACCTGCACTCTTTCAGACCGGCCTCAAACTCCTCTCGTGACAGCGTCCCGGTGCCTTTGGCGTCCAGCACGGCCACCAAGTGCCGGGCCTCACGGCCCGTGAGCGGCGGCTCGCCCGCACGGGACTCCAGCATCTGCTTCACCAGGTGCCGTACCTGCGTATGCCCGTGTCCATCCAAGAGCTAAGAGAGGTATGCCCGTGTCCATCCAAGAGCTAAGAGAGCACGTCCAAAAGCTAAGAGAGCACGCGATGCCTGAAGCAGCCCATCGCTCAGGCATGCATCCCATTGCGCATCCAACTACACACCTGGTTGACCTTCAGCTCCGAGCCCCGGGGGAACAGCTCGTCCAGCTGCGCCCGGCTGTGTTTGACGTGATAGCGCAGCAGCTTGAACAAGTCTCGCGGCCTCCCTGGCACGCAGCTGGCGGCAGGGCCGGCAGGGCCGGCTGCCTGTGCCTGTGCCGGCCCTGCCTGTGCCGAGACAGGCGCAGCCGCCTGCACGACAGCACGATTTATCAAGTCGGGGCTGTCATGAGGTGCACGGGGCAAAGCTTTACAGCAAGTGGGGCTGTCATGTGATGAGGTGCACGGGGCAAAGCTTTACAGCAAGTAAGGTATAGATCAGGACATAAACATGACGTCATGCACTCACCTTGCTAACCCAATCAAGGCATTCAGATCCGTCAATCCAGAGCGGTCCAGAGGGACATTGCTGAAATGGCCCCAAGTCCCGCTGGTGTGGCCACTGCAAGGAGGCCAGCCGCTCTAGCCCTGTACCCCGTATGTGCTCAGTGTTGCCTGGCTTGGCGAGCACAGATAGCCAGGCATCTGGTGGAACGTAGCACCCAGCAGTAGTGTCCCCATTAGGTCCTAGCTGTTGCAGCATGATCCTCTCGGCTCGCCCCCATGCTGCTGCTGCTGCTGCTGCTGCTGCCGCTGTTTTTGGCGCATGAGGCGACCCCTGACCCTCATGTGGCGCTATCAATGTTGCCGCCTCTTCAATCACGAACGAGGTCAGCAGAAATTGCTCGCCCGGGGACAGCTGGGCACCCCATATCGGCTGCTCGCTGTACAGCTGCGCCAGCAGAGGCCAACACCGCAGTGGACCCCACAACACCGTTGATTTTTGAACCGTTGCTTACAGCCTGGATTGTCAGTGTCTCTCGGCCAAGCTGGGAACAAATGAACTCTAGGCCGGGGGCAGCCCTGGCGCAATACAGGGCGCGTCTTCCACTGGCTGCCGCCTCAGCTACCTCAGGTGATGCTGCTGTTTGAACTGCCTGAGAGAGACGAAAAGGGTAACCCAAGCAAGCGGTCGGTCTATTTGTAAGGTGGTACGATAACTCACCATGGCCAGATGGAAGACGCTTGTAAGATCCTACGTAGTAGGTCGTCCAACAACCCCATGACACTCCCGCCGGTGCCACCCGCCCCGGCGGTGGTGGTGGTGGTGATGGTGGTGGCGTTGGTGGTGGCGGCGGTGCCAGACCCGTGCCACCCAGATGGCATCTGCCCAGACGGCGGCAGAGATGACCCAGATGGCAGGGATGCAGGCTCACCTGCCCCACCAGCCTTCAACAATACACGGCATACAGGGAGATGTGTGTTAAGGGGATCTCGGGTCATCGTCAAGTACTAGTTTGTACAGCAATTGCAGTTGCAATTACTCACCGGGTGCTGGGGGTGCTGGATGCCCCATGGCTGTTCTGAGAGAGAAACTGCCAGCCGTTCCAGTGCCGTGCCTCGAATGCGCTCATGGTTGGTCGGCTTGAGCAGCACATGTAGCCAGGATCTGGGCACGGCATTCACATCTCCAGAGCACACCAAGCCAGGCCCAAGCTGCCCATCTCCCAGCATACGCACAATATTTAGCGAGCAGAAAGGCATCCCTGCATTCTCGACCGCCTGTCGGAGCCACCCCGCGTCAGAGCCCAGCCACAGGGCTGAGCCGCCAAAGCTGCCAAAGCCGCCTCCATCTCCAGCGGCTGTAGCTGAGGCGGCTGTAGCTGAGTCTCCGGCGGCTGTAGCTGAGTCTCCAGCGGCTGTAGCTGATGAGTCTCCAGCGGCTGTAGCTGAGCCCCCACTGCCAAAGCCACCTCCAGCAGCCATCTTCACAGGGGCCTGGATAAACTCCGAGGCCTCCTCCACAGCCAGCGTACATGTTAAGAGCATGCAAGTTAGGACCTCGTCCATGGCCATGCTGATGCGCCGGTCCCTCAGCTCTGTTAGCAAGGCCCTGACTGCCATCGTGCTTGCTCTGCTTACTGCTGTGTCAACATCATCGCCCAGCTGTTCCGCCAATTCTACCACCAACTTGATTGCTAGTTCCAGTTGATGTAGCCCCACCGCTTCTCCAGCAGCTGCAAGTGCTCGCCTGGCAGGCACAGATACGCCGTGGGGAGCGGATTCCTGTCGCAAGAAGTGAGTTCATGATAAATATGCGAGCTGAGTACGGTACGCCAGGACGGTCCAATGCTGCCAGGAGACAAACCCCCGGTTGCTGCATACCCTACATACCCTCCCACATTCAGGTATGTGCGACTCCTCGCACATGATAAGCAATGGGTATGCGGCTCAGCATTAAACCCAACTTACCAGGGCGTACTCCGTCACCTCCAGCCCACTTCGACTCAGGGCATCTAGGCCCGCAGCGGGCCCACAGTCCCCACGTGCTCCTCCAGCAGCCGCACTGGCCGCAGCCGCCGTAGCTGCCCCAGCTATAGCATCAGCTGCGCTGCCCACAAGTTGCAGAGCTGCGGCCCGCGCCGATATCCTGGCATCTGGACTACGCGCTGCCGCCGCTGCAACACCGGCTTCAAAAGCTGCTCCCACAGACTCCTTCAGTTTGAAGTCAAGATGCTTCATGGCCGCCACTAGGCGAGCCTCAGCGCCCACGACATCCTGATGCGATGCAAGCCGGGCGCATGTCAGGTGTCCGTTGGCACTCCAGTCCCGCCACCCCCCAGAAATTATGATTTGATGTCATTCTAGTTTTGATATCGGCGGCGGGCTCACCACTCGTTGTGATGAACTTGACGGAGGTGTGAGTGAGGTGTGTGCCCTTCCGGCCCCTGCAATATTTGTAAGTGTTGTAAGCGCTGTGATTTGTGATTGCGCACATTACACTAAGTTTTTCCTAAAACGGGTTGAGACTCACCGGCGCCCTCCCAAACTCACCGTCTGGGATGCACATACGCTTTGCATGTGGTTCTGTTGACCCATTTGCACCTCTGCACGTTGTTGGTCGCCTGGCCGGCCGGCGAACTCATCCATTTCTAATGAGCCGCGACTACTTCAGCCGTGAGTGGGCTACTTGTCTGTATATGCATTTGAACATGTTCGTATCACCTTAAAACACCGGGACCTGACGGAAAACGCTGTCAGAGTAAACGGGCCTCCGCATGGGCGTGCGCCCAAGCGAGGTGGCGTGCGCGAGGGGGCGTGTGTGAGCGGGGGGAAGAGACCCGCCCCCACCAAGCCCGTGTGTTCCCCCAAACCTACATGCACGTGTCGTGGCGCGCCCCTGCCTGGCCGCTTGCACTGTTGCGCCTGCCCCCTTCCTGCCCCCACCAAGCCCGTGTGTTCCCCCAACCTACATGCACGTGTCATGGCGCGCCCCTGCCTGGCCGCTTGCACTGTTGCGCCTGCCCCCTTCCTGCCCCCACCAAACCCGTGTGTTCCCCCCAACCTACACACATGCGCTGCGGCGCGCCCCTGCCTGGCCGTTTGCGCCGCAGCCCCTGCCTGGCCGTTTGCATTGCTACGCCTGTCCCTTTCCCAGTGACACGCCGGTCTATTCCCCCAAACTTAGATGCACGCGCCGTGTTGCGCCCCTGCCTGGCCGTTTGCACTGCTGTGCCTGCCCCTTCTGCCCCCACCAAGCAGTGTGCTCCCCCAAACCTACACGCTCCGGGCCACAGGTATGAGGCAGGGAAGGCACAGAATGTGCGCACCACCTTGTAACCAAATACACTTAGCCACCTTGCCCCATTTGCGCTGGGTGCGCCAAGCCACAGGGAGCACAAGCCAGCACGAGCCAGCACGAGCCAGCATGAGCCAGCACGAGCCAGCACGAGCCAGCACTAGTCAGCACCAGCCAGCGCATCCCCCCGCATCCCCCCCGCAGCCCCCGCAGCCAGCACGAGCCGCTCATCCCCCGCATCCCCAGCAGTTCCCGCAGCGCTTCCCCCCGCAGCGCTTCCCCACAGCCCCCCCCCGCAGGCCCCCCCCCCGCAGCCCCCCAGCAGCCCCCATGCACACACATGCACATGCACAGGCACACACCCCACTGTCGTGTGCACTGACACAGCTCATGGTTGAGGCGGACACAGGAACTGAAAAGTTAGGTTGTGAGGTCTGAGTACCATATTAGCAAGACATCAGGATCTCCAACCATGGCTACTTGCATCCTGCCTCTTTGCTATGTGTCTGTCTCAGCACTCAACTCTCTGCAACCGTAGTTCCTAGCCTAATTGAAACAAAGTGCAGTTGAACGAGATGAAGCACAAAATCACCCTGCCCCACCACACGGACAGAACATGAGGCACAAACAGGGCATGAGGCACGCCAGCGCCAGCACCAGCCAACATACCAGGCAACACACTGCTATAGTAATCTAGGCCACATCATTGAATGAGTGCGCTTTAACATGCGGTGCCAGTTCAAATTGCAAGGGCACGTTCCCATGAAACTTCCGCTTGCCATTCCACTCCACAAGATGCGCCTTGGGTACGACGGGGTGGGCTAGTTGGGCACGCTTCGGCGCATCCGCGCGTGCATCCAGAGCCTGGGGCGCAGTCTGCGGCGCAGCCTGGGGCGCCTCATGGTTGCTGAGCTCTGGGCCATCAGAGCATCCCTCTTCCTCTGCATAGTCAAACACAGTTATTAGGAAGTGGCATGAAAACATAAAAGGTTGCTATAGTACCTGACGTGCATCGGCCACCAGCGGGCCATCCCCAGCGCGGCGGGGTGCGCGTCTAGTCCCGACGGCTCTTGAGTACTGGTATCTACTGATGCCAAAGCCAAAGACGTTATGGGATTCTGGGTCACGACTGCGGCTCAAACAACCCGCCGAGGCGTAACTTCTGACCCGCTGGCGTTGCTTCGTTCGCGTTTTTGTGTGGTGGATATTCACAATCCGCAGACGCGCGTAAAGGATCGCCTGAAGAACCGCCGTCCCACGCCAATGATGCTGTGATTCCGGTTAGCTGCTCGTCTAGCTCTTGGTTTGATGCTATGAGGCTAACTGCAGGTGCATATGCTAAGAGCGCGACTTCCAGGGCATTGACCGGTAATTGTGGAAGTCTGGAGTTTGGAGTATTATCGATACTCATAAGATCTTATGTGTTTTGCTCAACTTATGCTGTGAATTTTGCTCAACTTATGCTGTGAAGTTGCTAGACAACGTCGAGGTCGTGGAGGATACATCGTGGATGATACATCATTCGCCACATCATTCGGCCACATCTCCATAGCCTGCGATATATGCGATATATATGCGATATATATGCGCCGAGGGTCTCAGCGGGTCAGTAGGTCGCCCAGTAGGTCGCCCAGTAGGTCCTGCAGGGGCGTCACCCAGCCCACCTCACTGCCCACCTCACTGCGCCCAGCCTCGTGCTGCTGCACCAGTTTCGCATTCTGCTTGCACTGCTGCCTAGCTCGAGATATGCGCCACTCACAAGCAGACGCAGGCGGGCGTGGGCGCGGCGGCAGGGTTAGGGGCGGCGGTGAGGGCGGCGGTGAGGGCGGCGGTGAGGGCGGCGGTGAGGGCGGCGGTGAGGGCGGCGGTGAGGGCGCCAGTGTTGGGGCTTGTGAAGGTGGTCCTGTGTGTGGTGGGAAAGGGGGGGATGGGGGGAGGGGCGGCTGGGGTTAGGGAGGGCTGCGAGAGTGCCCAGATCCTCGAACGAGCCGTTGTTTCTTTGCACAGGCCTCGCTATGCACCCTATGCCAGGACTGCATGCATGAAGCTGAGGCAGGTCAGTAGGTCGCCCAGTAGGTCCTGCAGGGGCGTCACCCAGCCCACCTCACTGCGCCCAGCCTCCTGCTGCTGCCCCAGTTTTCGCATTCTGCTTGCACTGCTGCCTAGCACGAGATATGAGCGGGCGTGGGCGCGGCAGGTGAGGGCGGCGGTGAGGGCGGCAGTGTGGGGCTTGTGAAGGTTGGTCCTGTGTGTGGTGGGGAAAGGGGGGGGATGGGAGGGAGGGGCGGGTTGGGTTAGGGGGGGCTGCGAGAGTGCCCAGATCCTCGAACAGCCGTTGTTTCTTTGCACAGGCCTCGCTATGCACCCTATGCCAGGGCTGCATGCACGAAGCTGGGGCGCCGAGGGTCTCAGCGGGTCAGTAGGGTCGCCCAGTAGGTCCTGCAGGGGCGTCACCCAGCCCACCTCACTGCGCCCAGCCTCCTGCTGCTGCCCCAGTTTCGCATTCTGCTTGCACTGCTTGCCTAGCACAAAGATATGCGCCACTCACAAGCAGGCGCAGGCGGGCGTGGGCGAGGCAGGTAAGGGCGGCGGTGAGGGCGGGCGGTGTGGGGCTTGTGAAGGTGGTCCTGTGTGTGGTGGGAAAAGGGGGGATGGGAGGAGGGGCGGGGGTTAGGGGGGGGCTGCGAGAGTGCCCAGATCCTCGAACGAGCCGTTGTTTCTTTGCACAGGCCTCGCTATGCACCCTATCCAGGGCTGCATGCACGAAGCCGGGGCGCCGAGGGTCTCACGCGGGTCAGTATAGTGTGCCGGTGCCGGTGCCGGTGCCGGTGCCGGTGCCGGTGCCGGTGCCGGTGCCGGTGCCGGTGCCGGTGCCGGTGCCGGTGCCGGTGCCGGTGCCGGTGCCGGTGCCGGTGCCGGTGCCGGTGCCGGTGCCGGTGCCGGTGCCGGTGCCGGTGCCGGTGCCGGTGCCGGTGCCGGTGCCGGTGCCGGTGCCGGTGCCGGTGCCGGTGCCGGTGCCGGTGCCGGTGCCGGTGCCGGTGCCGGTGCCGGTGCCGGTGCCGGTGCCGGTGCCGGTGCCGGTGCCGGTGCCGGTGCCGGTGCCGGTGCCGGTGCCGGTGCCGGTGCCGGTGCCGGTGCCGGTGCCGGTGCCGGTGCCGGTGCCGGTGCCGGTGCCGGTGCCGGTGCCGGTGCCGGTGCCGGTGCCGGTGCCGGTGCCGGTGCCGGTGCCGGTGCCGGTGCCGGTGCCGGTGCCGGTGCCGGTGCCGGTGCCGGTGCCGGTGCCGGTGCCGGTGCCGGTGCCGGTGCCGGTGCCGGTGCCGGTGCCGGTGCCGGTGCCGGTGCCGGTGCCGGTGCCGGTGCCGGTGCCGGTGCCGGTGCCGGTGCCGGTGCCGGTGCCGGTGCCGGTGCCGGTGCCGGTGCCGGTGCCGGTGCCGGTGCCGGTGCCGGTGCCGGTGCCGGTGCCGGTGCCGGTGCCGGTGCCGGTGCCGGTGCCGGTGCCGGTGCCGGTGCCGGTGCCGGTGCCGGTGCCGGTGCCGGTGCCGGTGCCGGTGCCGGTGCCGGTGCCGGTGCCGGTGCCGGTGCCGGTGCCGGTGCGGTGCCGGTGCCGGTGCCGGTGCCGGTGCCGGTGCCGGTGCCGGTGCCGGTGCCGGTGCCGGTGCCGGTGCCGGTGCCGGTGCCGGTGCCGGTGCCGGTGCCGGTGCCGGTGCCGGTGCCGGTGCCGGTGCCGGTGCCGGTGCCGGTGCCGGTGCCGGTGCCGGTGCCGGTGCCGGTGCCGGTGCCGGTGCCGGTGCCGGTGCCGGTGCCGGTGCCGGTGCCGGTGCCGGTGCCGGTGCCGGTGCCGGTGCCGGTGCCGGTGCCGGTGCCGGTGCCGGTGCCGGTGCCGGTGCCGGTGCCGGTGCCGGTGCCGGTGGTGCGGTGCCGGTGCCGGTGCCGGTGCCGGTGCCGGTGCCGGTGCCGGTGCCGGTGCCGGTGCGGTGCCGGTGCCGGTGCCGGTGCCGGTGCCGGTGCCGGTGCCGGTGCCGGTGCCGGTGCCGGTGCCGGTGCCGGTGCCGGTGCCGGTGCCGGTGCCGGTGCCGGTGCCGGTGCCGGTGCCGGTGCCGGTGCCGGTGCCGGTGCCGGTGCCGGTGCCGGTGCCGGTGCCGGTGCCGGTGCCGGTGCCGGTGCCGGTGCCGGTGCCGGTGCCGGTGCCGGTGCCGGTGCCGGTGCCGGTGCCGGTGCCGGTGCCGGTGCCGGTGCCGGTGCCGGTGCCGGTGCCGGTGCCGGTGCCGGTGCCGGTGCCGGTGCCGGTGCCGGTGCCGGTGCCGGTGCCGGTGCCGGGGCCGCTGCCGTTAGGACCGGCGTAACACGGTGCACGCAGGCACGGGGGGTGCACAGCGGCCTGACCCATGCACCCCACGCGCCAGCGCCAGCTCCCCTCCAGACTCGCCCTGCCCTTCCTGTCCTGCTGACTGCCTGACGGCGGCGAGGCACGGTCCGAAGGCCCATTCTGGTAGAGTCCACTCGCCCAGCGCAATCCCACAGAGCGGGCGATGGAATGGAATACCCGAGCATCCGAGGGGATGTTTTGAGGGGATTGAAATAACTCCACGGTGGCATGTCTCGCAGATTTTTAAGGCTGCCACCGTCGATAGCTGCTGCACAAGCGTATCCACGGCGTGTCCGCATCTTCGTCGAGCACCGCGAGTGACTCGTTGGAAACGTTGCAGAAGTCGAGCGCAGTGACAAAACTGTCCATGTCACCGCTGGATGCTGCCAGATAACCACTATCGCTTGTTAGCTCATCCCAAGTCTCGCGTTCCTCAAACAGCTTAATGAAGTCCCGCTTTGGGCCAGGGTTTTAACTGCTCTGTATCGGACACTACCCCAGCTAAATTGTGTCGAGGTGTATGAGAAAAATAATGGCCCGTTCATTGATGAACGGGGTCAGCAAGTGGGAAGTCATTTGTGAAGATTGTTGAAATGAATAGTGAAGAGTGAGAAGTGAAGCGTAAGCAATGACGGTTCTGTCCTGTCCTGTCCTGTCCTGTCCTTAATTGCAACCCCATCCCGGGCCGTCGGCCGCTGTGGGGCGGGGGTGGAGGTAGGTAGAGCGTGGGCGGGTTGCAAGGATGGTTGGGAAAGTGCGGCACCAGGCAGGCTGCAGATAAGCCCGGGGGCTGAGGGCGCATGTGTGTGTGGTGTGTGTGTGTGTGTGTGTGTGTGTGTGTGTGTGTGTGTGTGTGTGTGTTGTGTGTGTGTGTGTGTGTGTGTGTGTGTGTGTGTGTGTGTGTGTGTGTGTGTGTGTGTGTGTGTGTGTGTGTGTGTGTGTGTGTGTGTGTGTGTGTGTGTGTGTGTGTGGTGTGTGTGTGTGTGTGTGTGTGTGTGTGTGTGTGTGTGTGTGGTGTGTGTGTGTGTGTGTGTGTGTGTAACTACGGTTTACAGTTGCTTGATAGAACCTCGTGATCGAGTGTCCTGAACAACTAACCAGCGCTAGAGCCAGGCTCCAGCACAGTAGTGTTCGCATAGTCTGGTAGTGCGTGTCTCCCAAGCATATGCGCGAAGTTGCGGAGTAACCCGCCGTTTCTGCCCTGTTGGCATACCCTCATCGACTTCTATGAGCCGGGCACTGTCGCTATGCATTGTTTTGTTCGACTAGCAATAGGTCATGCACCAAACCAAGTCAGGCACACGTAGTCAAGGCAACTGCACAGCAAGCACACTGGGGCACAACCGAAGTCCTTCCCTCACAGGGCAGAGTACGCCTATGGGCAGCCACAAAATGAGAAGAGGTCTGATTGCCATGCCGTCAATGTCCTAGCGTCGCCGTCACGCCAACCCTAGCCTCCACTAGCCTCGAAACCCTACACAGCGCACGCCGCTCTCAGTGATCCGCCGTATGCATTACTGCATGGTGTGTACGCGGCGCCGGTCCCCCTCCTCAGTCACAATATCCGTTCCCCGCCAGTACGGCTGCAGCCCCCGTTCCACAAGGCTGTCGAACTGGGCTTGCCTCGCGCGCCTGGCTGTGCGCCCCTCCGGCGTTAGGAAAGGCGGCCACCGTCACGCCTGCGGTGTGTTTTATCCGCGCAGCAGCCCGGATGAGAGCTGCCCGCTGATCCCTGGTCACCACCACCTCCACATTCCAGACACGACCCGTGCCACTAGCGCGCCAGCGACGCTCATACATGCCGACCGGACCCTCTCCCAGGCCCAGAGCAGTGAAGTCGCCGCGCACCATTTCCGCCGCCTGCTCGCTGCTCACGCCGCGGAACAGAAGTTTGTTGGTGTGTGTGTGTGTGTGTGTGTGTGTGTGTTGTGTGTTGTGTGTGTGTGTGTGTGTGTGTGTGTGTGTGTGTGTGTGTGTGTGTGTGTGTGTGTGTGTGTGTGGTGTGTGTGTTTGTTTGTGTGTTTGTTTGTGTGTGTGTGTGTGTGTGTGTGTTAGAAACTTTTCACCATTGCGGAGTCCAGCCCAAACAAAACAAACCCAGCCCAACACCCCAAAAGCAGGTCCCCAACCCAGTTAGCGGTCCAACCTTTCATTGACGTTGTTGTCGCTTGTTCTTGTTGAAGTCGCCATCGCGAGGTCACCCAGGCTCGCCTTTCGCACAAAGGAGTACCCCGTTCCCTCTATTGCGAAAATTGCGCTCGTGACTCACCTAAACAGCCACCATGAAGCGCCCGCGCCAGGGCAGCAGCGCCGGCAGCGAGAGAGCCGAACATGCGCGAGGGAGAAGCGAGAACGGGGAGGAACCGAGGGAAGACGAGCGTGCGGCTGTAAGTGGACAGGGAAGGTGACAGGCATAGGTCGTAACTAGTCCATTCCTACGTGCGAGCGAGCCTGGGTGCCATAAAGAGAGCGAGGGAAAGCGAAAGGGCGTTAAATGGTGGCCGAGCGGTTACAGGCCGTTCCGGACTGGGCCGTCTGCCGCGTGCCGGCCGGCCGTGCCGCCGTCCTGGCACAGCTGAGCGACGAGTTCCCTAGCTGGTGGCGCCTGTACTCTGCCCAGCCTGCAGGCACGCCCCTGCCTTCCGACGTGACGGAGCCACTGGATGACGCCGCGCAGCGCCCCCGCATGGGGCCCATCGGAGTGGCGGGCGGGCGGGCCACCTCGTTGGGCCCGCCCGCCCCGGGAGGAAACAATCCACGATGCGCGTGTGTGTGTGTGGTGTGTGTGTGTGTGTTGTGTGTGTGTGTGTGTTGTTGTGTGTGTGTGTGTTGTGTGTGTGTGTGGTGTGTTGTGTGTGTGTGTGCGCAGGCTCGGTTTGGGGGCTCCCCAAGGCCCCACCCCCCCAGCCGCCAATGCAATACGGCAGCAAGCCAGTGGTTCCAACGGCGGTACAACGGCCCCCAAGCCCTAGAATGTTTATAAACACGCCTGTGAATGCCCACCTGTGGCATGCTGCCGTGACCTTGGCCCTTGCTACCAGTTCTCCAGTCCCCCAGAGCCTGACAGGTTAATGCCAGCCCAGGTGCAAGCAAAACAAGCAGACGCTCGGGTGCCCACAAGTTCCAAGGGGGCTGAACAGCCCCAAACCGCCTGGAATTAGCTGCCAGCCTGGCACACCCATGCCATATGGGAGGGCCATATGCCAATTGGGAGGGGAGGGGCTGCTGGTAGGGCAGTATAAGGGGGGCTGACTGACTGACTGCGCAATGCTGGAGAAATCTACGCGATCATTGCCCAGTGCCAGCCTTGTCTTGCCCAGTGCCAGCCTTGTCGCGCGGGCTGGCACACGTCAGCCCTGCCCTGCCCAGCCCTGCCCTGGCCTGCAGTCTGCTTCACGTCAGTGTTACCATTTGGTGAGTCGGTGTTACCATTTGGTGCGCCGAGCAGCGTGGGACGCGTGCCTTTATTCCCTTGAAGGTGTCCCTTTGGTGATAACACTAACATTTTCGTGCTGCTTGTTAGCCTGGAGCAATCGGCGGCGTTTTCCATGTGCATTCACACTAGCCATCATTTCTCGACCCATTAGCATGTCACTGAACCATTTCCCCCGCAGGCCGAGACAAAACATGTATACACAACAGTTACATCTGACGCAGCACCACATGCCTGCACCTCCATGTACCACCATACTCATGGCGGCACCCTGGAACACTCCCTGCCCTGGAACACTCCCTGCCTCAGCATGCCAACACCCTGACCATGGTCACCACTGACATGGGGAAGCTGGCTCGAGGCTGCATGGGGCTGCCATGCAGGCACCTCAGGCTGCTACGCTCTGCTACTACTAAGCTGGCTGCTGCGACTACGGTCCCCTGCAGACGCCAGTTGGCAAGCCCAAACTGAGCCAAAAGCACAACACATGTGCACAACAACTACATTGGCCGCGGCACATGCTTGCTCTTGCTCTCCAGCCACGACACCATCTGCTCCTGCGCCTGATGTACGGCTGCGCTCATGGCGGCCTCCCTGAAACGCTTTGACCGCACACGTGGCCACAGGTACTCCATGACCGGGATATGGCCGTTGCTGGCGGCCTCTATCAGGGCCTCGCCATCCCGCATCGAGGCCTTCAGCCCTTGCTGGACCAGGAACCGCACAATCGCAACGTTCCCATTGCGGGCTGCGACTATCAGCGCTGTCCCGTTGCGCACAGCCAGGCCGCAGGTAATGAACTCCGCAATCTGGGCCAGGACGCTCAGGCTCCCGCTAGCTGCCGCGGCAATCACCACCGCGCCGTCCCGCGCCTCCAGCGGCACGCCGCGTTGTTGCAGGCGCAGCACCGCTTCCACCTTGTTGTGCTTCGCCGCCGCGATCATGGCTCCCGTGCCGTCAGCGTCTGCGAGTCCAACTAGGCCCACGATGAGGTCCACGATGCCCAACAGCCCGCGGATGGCCGCCTGGCGCAGCGCCTGACCCCAGGCCTGGTGATGATGCACAGCGTGCAGCAGGTAACTCAGGCGCGCCGGCACAGGATACTGCAACCGACGGAGAACCAGCCGGGAGTAGTGACTGGGGTTAACGCTCAACGCGTCCACTAGCGAGCTGCCGAGCTCCTCCTGAGCCAATCGTTTCTGGTCATATATATTGCTAGAGCCGGCATGCTCGAGTGTGACGAGCACAGTCTCATAGGCCTTCTCGCTGCCGTAGATATCGCGAAATGCTTTGCAACAACAAGCCAGCACTCTAAGCACTCGCAGGCTCTTTACGTTTGCGAGGAAACTCGGCGAGCCATGGATAAAAACCGTGTAAATCGTGTTGCTGTAGGTCTCGTCGTTCTGCTCAGTGCTCATTGCGAATGCAAATGTCCCGTTTGCATTTACTTACGAATACAAGTGGTGCCCCAGCAACGGATGAACGGAGATCCAATTCGGCCAAACACACCCTTCCCAATCGTGCCTTGGCTTCCGCAGCCCAGCGCCCGCTGGATGACTGCACGAGCGCCCGCTGCTCGAACGCTGGATGTCGGCACGGCCTAACGCACTCGACTCGAGACTGGGGACTGACAATATTTGATGAGGTTACATCGCCGTTCCTCTGGTCCTGCCCTGGTCCAGCCCCCTACGTGCCACCTGCCCAGCGTGCCGTGTTCTCGTGCCCTTGTACCCTAAACTCCCAGCCCTCCCCCCGCATCCTGACACATGTGTACACCGTTGTCAGCCTCCACTCACCCTTCCAATGAGGCTCTAGCAGCCTAGCATAGGTCAGACTTCAACCTAGCAGGCTTCCGCTCGACACCACTTTTCAACCTGATCAAAAAATATCTTCCACTTGCTGCCGTCATTTTCAAATCTAAGCCACAAAGCAGCTGGAAGCCCCCTGGTACGGCCAACACCCTGCACTTCAGCTTTGTACCATTCAGGGTGCCTTGGCATGGCCTGCCACAATGCTCTGTTCGCCCAAACCGTCTTCTTGATGTAAGAGTCAGGGTTGTCTCTGATGTTTCTGATAGGAATGCCCGGATTGACAACATGAGTCAGTTGCAGAAGGGCTTTGGGGCTGATGGCTCTTCTAGCACATCCCCACCAAAACCTTTTGACCTCCGTTTGCTGAAGTCCCTCTGGGGCAGCGGCCTACCTGCAGTCAAAGCATCTTGGCATTTTACGGTGTAATCCATGTCTTCATTATCCAGAAAATAGCACTGATAACCGGTGCTCCAGCGGATAACTATGGGGCTGAGGACATCCGTAACTGGCACAGGTGCAAGGCCTTCACATGTCAATGGTCGATCTAGTGCTATCCTCAGGATCCCTGTTGCTTCCTTCACCGCTGGCCAAGAGTTTGCTTTGGCATCGGCGTACGGTGATTCAGAGGGATCGTACCATCTTAAGAAAACAAAGCCATCTTTGTTGCCGGTCGACAAGCGAGTGACCCAGCCATATTGCTTGCCTTTGCTCCTGCTCTTCTTACCCACCACCATCTTGACAATAACTCCGAATGATACCTTCCATGTCATTCCAGACTTTTGTAGTACAGCTACGTTGTCATCCAGCTCCACCAGTGCTCCACCGGTGGGTGCTTCGGAGTCATCCGTGAACCGTAGTCCCAATACATGAAACCGATCGTCTCTGCTCAGCTTCTGCATGCGCCATGGTTGAACAGTTGGTTGGTTGAATGGGTCGGCGGGGGGCAGTGACTTACCTGAGACATGATTGTTCCATTTAATATCGAAGCCCGGTCTCTGATACCCCTCACCAAATCTAGAAAAACCCCCTTCCACATTTATTCTGGTGTCGTCCAGGGTGCGAAGCAACAATTCGCAAGCTGCTTGGTTGGTGATTTCCAGTTCGGTCTTTTTACCATCTTTGGTGTCACCCCCACTATCCCCACCCCCACTATCCCCACCCGCTCCCTCAGCTTCTTGCACTTCTTGGTCCGCCTCGGCTTCTTGGTCCTCCACTCCTTGGTCCTCGGCTTCATCAAGAGAGCTGCCATTATCATCGCTGCTACTAATATCAGCTTCTGTGTCGCTCTCTTTTTGGGTCTCCACTCTGTACTGCCCTGCAGTGCTGATTCCCATTAGCGATGCCAGACGCCTACCTTGGCGGTCAGTGCCCAGAGAAATTTCATCCAGGGCATCCATATTCTCTGCACCGCTATCATCACTATGTATGCTGTCATCTCCATCCGCGGGTTCTGCAATGTCGTTGACGGTAGATGTTGGTGTAGGAGCCTTGCTGTGCCCAGGGCATGGATTCGGCACTCCCATGCTTCGGACCGGGCTGATGAAAGATCCCCAATCACAGACCTGCATGTGCGTGCCTAATCTGACACATATCTATAGCAAAGCGACGAACTGGGGACCCTTACCTCATCCGGCTTTAGGTCCGGCAACAGCGCTAGCTTCCCTTCTTGTATGGCCACGGAGTAAGACATCCCTATGTTGCTCCACAAATTGTAGCTTGTCCCTCTGTGATTCAGCGGCACATCCAGTAGAGCTTCCAGCTCAGAGTAGGCCTTCTTAATTGCGTCATCAATGGCCAAGTCTATACTGCTTGCGGGAGGATAATAGTTGGGCGGTGCTTTATATGCCTCCTCACTGACGGATGTGGGGCCCTGAGTCATGCCTCTCCGGTTCCTAATATGCGGCATGGAGCCCCCCGAGGGTTGAGTGGCCATGTGCATAATACCTCGCAGTATGTGCATGCATTGGAGTGCATTCACCTTGTTGCTGGTCTTGTAGCACTGCGCAGTGCCTGAAAAACGTACTCAGCAAACCTGCTAGAGAACCGGGAGGGGTCTATCTTTATTCCTGGGAAATGCACGGCAAAGACCTTCACCGCCAAGATCATGTTCATGCAGGATGCTAACACATCAAAGTATGTTTCGTGGGATATGAACGACGACTTTAAGGTTACTCCCATTTTACGCTTATTCCGCTCCTTGATGTCATGCTGCCAGAATGCAAGGAATAAGATACAAAAGGCTGCATCCACCACCAGGTCCCGAGGGGCATACGCAGTGCCTTCCACTTCAAATAGGAACATACGCAGATACCGATGACCAAACTCCAGAAAAAGATAATTTGCATAAAATTCGGGACCTGCATGTCATGACGTTGCATGGATATGGCATGGCATTATCCCATTGGTCGTCTTACCCAGAGCCTTAACGGCTGCACGCACCCCCCCATCATCAACTGATGAAATTACTACGTGGCCAACTGTGTCCGTGGTGTTGGATGTTCTCGTAATAGATATATCAAACATTTTCAGAGTCCCTGTGAATGTATGGGGTTAATGGGATAATTTGCACACAGGTGGCCACACAGGTGGCCACACACCCATACCTGTCCAAGATTGTTTATTCTTAGGATCCAAATCCGCTGCACTCAATTTTAATTTGTCGCGCATAGCTATCAGCTTATTATGCGTTATAAGGAGGCCGCCTAGGTCTAAATTACGCTTGGGGTCTAGGTACTGCCTCCGGATGCGCCATGCAATGTGCAAGGGATCAAAAAAACCCATGACGGGCCCGAACACCTGCACTCCGTTAGTTGGGCACTGGGCTAATGCATACGTTTAGCCATCACTCACCTGAGGGGCTACTGCTTGCACTAAAGGATTCTGCACCGAAATGGTGCTTTGCTCCGGCACAGCTCCCTTCCTGAATAAAGACCTCCAGGTTTTACGTAGTCGAGAATCCCCATCATGGGTATGGCCAATGATCTGCAGATTCCTTCGATGGCACTCTTGATACAAGAATTTCCAAGCATCTGTAACCGTTTGGGAGGTGAACGAGTGGCTAGACCCGTCATGACAAAATGCAAACAAGGGAAGATGTGGGCCTCCCCTGACAACAGGAATAACCGTGTAAACGTAAAGTGTAGTTGCCATTCCAAATTTAGACACCAGCTCCACCAGTTCGTTGGGGGAGTTGACAATGTAACTCCCCCCGCATAGACCAAAAATGTACACCTCCTGCAATTTCGTGTCGTAGTCCACATCTATCCGCATTTGCAGAGCAGTCCCATCTTCGGCCACCAGAAAAGGAACGTTCTTCAGGTTGTATGTGTCCAGAATTTGAGCCAGGATGTCCAGAAACTCTGGCAGGAACCCCTGCACGATTGGATACTCAAACTTGGCCCTCAGCCTCCGAGTCCATCGGATTGAGGGACCCAAAAGTAGTTCTGAGACGAAGTTGTGCACTTTGGGGCCACCATTGTGTAGAAGCGTGTAGTATAAGAGCCGTGTTTCAGGGCTCAGCCTTCTGGCCCTCTTACCCTTAACTAACGCTTGACCTATATCTTTAAGGATGGCCCCCAGTCCCACCTCTTGAAGAGCTCCCGCATCGTAAGCCTCTTGAAACAATTTACATACAGGTGCAAGCGCCTGTCCTTTCTGTGAAACCCCCTTGAGCTGTTGGCGCAGATTTGAAACTTGTGCTGACAAATCCTCCTTGCCCTTAGTAAGCATCTTTTCTCGCCGTTGGACTGGAGCTAGTGAGTGCAGCTTGTACATCATTTCAACGGTTGTCATGTAGTCATTTCTTAACTAACCCATTATTGTGGCTGTACTCTGGAAAGTTCTGAGCCAAAGCTAGCTGAGTTGCGGCCTTCCTATCTGCACGCGTCCACACAGCCCTGTACTTGAATATGCGCTGGCACAGACGGCACATAGGCTGACCCTCTGGAGTACCATTGCAAAGAGTACTTCGAATGAAGCTGCACGGGTTGAGGGGTCAATTGGTGCTATCTACCTCTAAAACCTTTAAACACGTCTTACCCTGAAGGAATGGCATAGTACAGCACAAACCCTGCATTGCTAGCTTGTGTAAAATCTTGACTGTCAATAGTCCGGCGCAGCAGTAGTTGTAAGTGAGGAAAATGAGTCAGATCTGACATGACTTCATGTAAACCTTTTATAGTCTCCTCCGTAACGGCTCCAGCAATGTGACTGGATGCCAAGGCTGGGCAATAAAATCCTGGACACTGTGAGGATTGGCTGCTGTTCACCAGACTGAATTCGGCCTCGAAGCTGTATGCTGGGCATTGTTGCTGCTGGTCTTTGACCATGAGTGTGCAACGGCATTTCGGGCACGCTAGCAGCAATCTACCCGGCACCCAATTGGATGGGAACTTGGCACAACATGTTTTAAATGATTTCCAGTCCTTACTTGATGTCACATGAAGCGGTGTTACTCCACAGCAGCAGGAGTCCAAGTGCATTTCCTTTGCACAACACGGGCAACCTCCACACTACAAGCAAGCACCACAGCAACAGGCAAGTGGCATCAGCTTAATCACTGAGTGGAACTCGTCTATACGACATTGGGAATGTCATCACTGGCGCTGCTCACTATGGGGGCAGTTGCGCTCCCCCTATTTGCACTCGGCAAACTTGACCTCTCACCACTCCTAGTTTGCATCCCACTGTCATGCACAGCCTCATCCTTATCACCGTTCTCATCGCCGCCACC
Source organism: Chlamydomonas incerta (assembly GCA_016834605.1). Classification (NCBI taxonomy): domain Eukaryota; kingdom Viridiplantae; phylum Chlorophyta; class Chlorophyceae; order Chlamydomonadales; family Chlamydomonadaceae; genus Chlamydomonas; species Chlamydomonas incerta. Next base: position 34,950 of record JAEHOC010000167.1, on the reverse strand, counting down.
CCCCCTCTTTTGACATGCCCAAACCCCATTCACTATTATCATGACCTCCAGCACCGCTCAATTTGCTGTGACTACCCCAATGGATTGGGATAGGGAGAGATGGTCCCGAGAGTTCGGGGGCTGCCCCACTACTAGCAGAACCCAAATGTCGGAAAGCCCCAGGAGTAGTACTCACGGTTGCAGGCAATCCCAACGGCTCAGATGGCTGAGTCTTGACCGTGTGCGCAACTATATGAGGTGCCGCCATCTTGTAGTCTCCTATAACTTGTTTAAAGGATTGCCACAACTTCTGGCCAGCCTCCGGCATATCAGCAGGTGTTGGTGGGCAATCAGTGATACTGTTGTCCGTTCCTCCAGGTCTTGCAACCTGCTAGTCAGTAGATTGTAAGACATAGTTGGACAGCCCTCCCCATGCATCCACATCCCTCCCCATCCAGCTTACCTTCAGGGCATCCAGGGCAGCGACATGGGGGGAGCCCCTTACAGATTCCAATGAATGACGCACGCCAATGATGTACCCAAGGCGGGCTGCCTGCATTGATGAGATATGGCCAGGTGATGGGAGCTGCATGGGTGGATTCGGTGGATTTGCCACTTCACTTACTTGCATCCCGCGCTGATGAACTGCCCTGATGCAGTGACTACGAATTTCAGTAAGATTGGTGTTGTTGTTCTCGCTTATTTTGTTGACACTATTGCACACCAAACACTGAAAGTGCATGGTTCCAGTCTTAGGTCTTTTGGGCTGCTGGGATGATTCCTGCAGGGCGGCAGATGTCCGTTTCCTGCCGGCACCACCACCGTCACTGGGCGGGGGTCCCGCATGAACATCCAGCAGCATATAGTGACCGCAGCCATCTGGAGCTGGCAGCCTCAATTGACTGGCTAAAGTGCCTCCATTTTCCAGCCACCACATTTCTGCAATGTCCTTGCCATCACCAGGGTTGACCTTCGTACTGCTTTTGTCCTTTATCATCATCTCTCGTAAATGAGCCAATGATTCGTCCACAGACTTCACGTGATGTGCCTGCATGCATTGGATGGCAGCGGTTAGACAGGGAAGAACACATCACGTTGGGTTGGAACCCTACCTCACTTGATCCACCACCTGCAGAGCCGCCCCCCCCCGAGCCGTCATAGCCATAGCCATAGCCTCCACCGGCAGAACCACCCGCTGCAGAACCACCCGCTGCAGACCCGCCGGCAGGCTGCGGGCGGCGGGCCGGGGCTCCAGGGGCCGGACGCGCCTCCGTCCCCGTCTTGGCGTCCGGAGTCGCTTCTTCAGGATCGGGATCCCGAAGGAATTCCGCCATCACAATGTTAATAGCACCGCGGACGGCCTTCGTCACCCTTGGCTCCGCATCAGTAGGGGCCATGAGCACTTCCACGGCCTGCTCAACCTCTGCCTTGCGCGACGCTTCGGTGTCGTCCTGCAGCTTCTTCCGATCCCATCCAAGGCTGAGAACTATCCCCATGGGCGTTTCATGCTCGGATAGGATGCTAATAGCGGCATCCGCACTATTCGGAAACGCCGGTTTGAGTTTCGCGGCTAGATGATCCCAATCCATCAAAGCCATGTTGTTTAGCGGTGTAATATAAATATCATTTACTAAAACGATCATAAGTTGTATAATACGTTCGCAGCAGGTCGTACGCCCATCCGCCCACCCAACCGACGCGCGGCCCTGACATCCTCAAGCATAGTAGCCTTCGTAGATTAAAAGACCAGGTGTACAAGAAGGCCAAGCGGGGGCAGATCTGGAGGGGAACTGGGGCACCCAGCCCTGAGGCCTGAGAATGCGGAGTCGGAACTCGGAGAATATAAGCTCGGTGGCACCGGGCAGGGAAGGGCATGGGGGCAGCGAAGGGGTACACAGGCATGTGCTGCAAGGTGATGTCATACCCCGCAGTGCAAGCGGCCAGGCAGGGGCGCGCCGCGGCACGTGCGTGTAGGTTTGGGGGAACAGACAGGCATGTCACTGGGAAAGCAAGGGGCAAGCAGCGTTGCAAACGGCCCCTGGGTGCAAACGAACGGCCAGGCAGGGGCGCGCCGCGGCGCGTGCAGGTAGGTTTGGGGGAACACACGGGCTGGGAGGGGGAAAGGGGCAGGCGCAGCAGTGCAAACGGCCAGGCAGGGGTGCTCCGCGGCGCGTGCATGTAGGTTTGGGGGAACGAACGGATGCAACTTGGTGGGGGCAGGAAGGGGGCAGGCGCAGCAGTGCAAACGGCCAGGCAGAGGCACTCCGCGGCGCGTGCGTGTAGGTTGGGGGAACACACGGGCTTGGTGGGGGCAGAAGGGGGCAGGCACAGCTGTGCAAGCGGCCATGCAGGGGTGCTCAGCGGCGCGTCCGTGTAGGTTTGGGGGAACACATGAGCTTGGGGGGGGGGAAAGGGGCAGGCACAGCAGTGCAAACGGCCAGGCAGGGGCGCGCCGCGGCGCTTGCTTGTAGGTTGGGGGAACACACGGGCTTGGGGGGGGGGGGGAGGGGGCCGGCACAGCAGTGCAAGCTGCCAGGCAGGGGCGCGCCGCGGCGTGTGCTTGTTGCTTTGGGAGAACACAAGGGCTTGGTGGGGGCAGGAAGGGGGCAGGCGCCGCAGTGCAAACGGCCAGGCAGGGGCACTCCACGGCGCGTGCGTGTAGGTTGGGGAACACACGGGCTTGGCGGGTGGAAGGGGGCAGGCACAGCAGTGCAAACGGCCAGGCAAGGGTGCTCCGCGGCTCGTGCAGGTAGGTTTGGGGAACACACGGGCTGGGCGGGGGAAAGGGGCAGGCGGACCAGTGCAAGCGGCCAAGCAGGGGTGCTCCGCGGCGCGTTCGTGTAGGTTGGGGGAAGACACGGGCTTGGGGGGGAAAGGGGGCCGGCACAGCAGTGCAAGCGGCCAGGCAGGGGCGCGCCACCGGCGTGTAGGTTTGGGAGAACACAAGGGATTGGTGGGGGCAGGAAGGGGGCAGGCGCAGCAGTGCAAACGGCCAGGCAGGGGCACTCCGCGGCGCGTGCGTGTAGGTTTGGGGGAGCACAAGGGCTTGGTGGGGGCAGAAGGGGGCAGGCACAGCAGTGCAAGCGGCCAGGCAGGGGCGCGCCACGGCGCGTGCGTGTAGGTTTGGGGGAACACATGGGCTTGGCGGGGGAAGGGGGCAGGCACAGCAGTGCAAACGGCCAGGCAGGGGCGCGCCGCGGCGCTTGCTTGTAGGTTTGGGAGAACACACAGGCTGGGCGGGGGAAGGGGGCAGGCAAAGCAGTGCAAACGGCCAGGCAGGGGCACTCCACGGCGCGTGCGTGTAGGTTGGGGAACACACAGGCTGGGCGGGGGAAGGGGGCAGGCAAAGCAGTGCAAACGGCCAGGCAGGGGCGCCCCGCGGCGCGTGCAGGTAGGTTTGGGGAACACACGGGCTGGGCGGGGGAAAGGGGCAGGCGGACCAGTGCAAGCGGCCAAGCAGGGGTGCTCCGCGGCGCGTGCGTGTAGGTTGGGGGAAGACACGGGCTTGGGGGGGGGGAAGGGGGCCGGCACAGCAGTGCAAGCGGCCAGGCAGGGGCGCGCCACCGGCGTGTAGGTTTGGGAGAACACAAGGGATTGGTGGGGGCAGGAAGGGGGCAGGCGCAGCAGTGCAAACGGCCAGGCAGGGGCACTCCGCGGCGCGTGCGTGTAGGTTTGGGGGAGCACAAGGGCTTGGGGGGGGGGGGAGGGGGCATGCACAGCTGTGCAAGCGGCCAGGCAGGGCCGCTCCGAGGCGCGTGCGTGTAGGTTTGGGGGAGCACAAGGGCTTGGTGGGGGCAGAAGGGGGCAGGCACAGCAGTGCAAGCGGCCAGGCAGGGGCGCGCCACGGCGCGTGCGTGTAGGTTTGGGGGAACACATGGGCTTGGCGGGGGAAGGGGGCAGGCACAGCAGTGCAAACGGCCAGGCAGGGGCGCGCCGCGGCGCTTGCTTGTAGGTTTGGGAGAACACACAGGCTGGGCGGGGGAAGGGGGCTGGCAAAGCAGTGCAAACGGCCAGGCAGGGGCTCGCCGCTGCGCGTGCGTGTTGGTTTGCGAGAACACACGGGCTGGGCCGGGGAAAGGGGCAGGCGCACCAGTGCAAGCGGCAGAGCAGGGGCGCGCCACCGGCGTGTAGGTTTGGGAGAACACAAGGGCTTGGTGGGGGCAGAAGGGGGCAGGCACAGTAGTGCAAGCGGCCAGGCAGGGGCGCGCCGCGGCGCTTGCTTGTAGGTTTGGGAGAACACACAGGCTGGGCGGGGGAAGGGGGCAGGCAAAGCAGTGCAAACGGCCAGGCAGGGGCGCTCCGCTGCGCGTGCGTGTTGATTTGCGAGAACACACGGGCTGGGCCGGGGAAAGGGGCAGGCGCACCAGTGCAAGCGGCCGAGCAAGGGCGCGCCACTGGCGTGTAGGTTTGGGAGAACACAAGGGATTGGTGGGGGCAGGAAGGGGGCAGGCGCAGCAGTGCAAACGGCCAGGCAGGGGCACTCCGCGGCGAGTGAGTGTAGGTTGGGGGAACACACGGGCTTGGGGGGGGGGGGGGGGAAGGGGGCAGGCACAGCAGTGCAAACGGCCAGGCAGGGGCGCTCCGCGGCGCGTGCAGGTAGGTTTGGGGGAACACATGGGCAGGGCGGGGTAAATGGGGCAGGCACAGCTGTGCAAGCGGCTAGGCATGGGCGATCCGTGGCCGTGTGCGTGTAGGTTTGGGAGTACACGGGCTTGGCGGGGGGCAGGGGGCAGGCGCAGCAGTGCAAACGGCCAGGCAGGGGCACTCCGCGGCGAGTGAGTGTAGGTTGGGGGAACACACGGGCTTGGGGGGGGGGGGGGGTTGTGAACACCAGCCCAATCTAAACCCAAGCGAAACTAGACAAGGGACAGGCAGGTGCAGTTTGCGGCAATACAGGGTAACGGTATACTCTTGCGTTTCGGGGCGGAGAGTTCGGGGGGGAAGGGGGCAGGCACAGCAGTGCAAACGGCCAGGCAGGGGCGCTCCGCGGCGCGTGCAGGTAGGTTTGGGGGAACACATGGGCAGGGCGGGGTAAATGGGGCAGGCACAGCTGTGCAAGCGGCCAGGCAGGGGCGCGCCACGGCGCGTGCGTGTAGGTTTGGGAATACACGGGCTTGGCGGGGGGCAGGGGCCAGGCGGGGCAGTGCAAGCGGCCAGGCAGGGGCGCGCCACCGGCGTGTAGGTTTGGGAGAACACAAGGGCTTGGTGGGGGGGGGGGAGGGGGCAGGCACAGCTGTGCAAGCGGCCAGGCAGGGGCACTCCACGGCGCGTGCGTGTAGGTTGGGGAACACACAGGCTGGGCGGGGGAAGGGGGCAGGCAAAGCAGTGCAAAGAGCCAGGCAGGGGCGCTCCGCGGCGCGTGCAGGTAGGTTTGGGGAACACACGGGCTGGGCGGGGGAAAGGGGCAGGCGGACCAGTGCAAGCGGCCAAGCAGGGGTGCTCCGCGGCGCGTGCGTGTAGGTTGGGGGAAGACACGGGCTTGGGGGGGAAAGGGGGCAGGCGCAGCAGTGCAAACGGCCAGGCAGGGGCACTCCGCGGCGCGTGCGTGTAGGTTTGGGGGAGCACAAGGGCTTGGTGGGGGCAGAAGGGGGCAGGCACAGCAGTGCAAGCGGCCAGGCAGGGGCGCGCCACGGCGCGTGCGTGTAGGTTTGGGGGAACACATGGGCTTGGCGGGGGAAGGGGGCAGGCACAGCAGTGCAAACGGCCAGGCAGGGGCGCGCCGCGGCGCTTGCTTGTAGGTTTGGGAGAACACACAGGCTGGGCGGGGGAAGGGGGCAGGCAAAGCAGTGCAAACGGCCAGGCAGGGGCACTCCACGGCGCGTGCGTGTAGGTTGGGGAACACACAGGCTGGGCGGGGGAAGGGGGCAGGCAAAGCAGTGCAAACGGCCAGGCAGGGGCGCCCCGCGGCGCGTGCAGGTAGGTTTGGGGAACACACGGGCTGGGCGGGGGAAAGGGGCAGGCGGACCAGTGCAAGCGGCCAAGCAGGGGTGCTCCGCGGCGCGTGCGTGTAGGTTGGGGGAAGACACGGGCTTGGGGGGGGGGAAGGGGGCCGGCACAGCAGTGCAAGCGGCCAGGCAGGGGCGCGCCACCGGCGTGTAGGTTTGGGAGAACACAAGGGATTGGTGGGGGCAGGAAGGGGGCAGGCGCAGCAGTGCAAACGGCCAGGCAGGGGCACTCCTCGGCGCGTGCGTGTAGGTTTGGGGGAGCACAAGGGCTTGGGGGGGGGGAGGGGGCATGCACAGCTGTGCAAGCGGCCAGGCAGGGCCGCTCCGAGGCGCGTGCGTGTAGGTTTGGGGGAGCACAAGGGCTTGGTGGGGGCAGAAGGGGGCAGGCACAGCAGTGCAAGCGGCCAGGCAGGGGCGCGCCACAGCGCGTGCGTGTAGGTTTGGGGGAACACATGGGCTTGGCGGGGGAAGGGGGCAGGCACAGCAGTGCAAACGGCCAGGCAGGGGCGCTCCGCGGCGCGTGCAGTTAGGTTTGGGGGAACACATGGGCAGGGCGGGGTAAATGGGGCAGGCACAGCTGTGCAAGCGGCTAGGCATGGGCGATCCGTGGCCGTGTGCGTGTAGGTTTGGGAATACACGGGCTTGGCGGGGGGCAGGGGGCAGGCGCAGCAGTGGCAAACGGCCAGGCAGGGGCACTCCGCGGCGAGTGAGTGTAGGTTGGGGGAACACACGGGCTTGGGGGGGGGGGGGAAGGGGGCAGGCACAGCAGTGCAAACGGCCAGGCAGGGGCGCTCCGCGGCGGGTGCAGGTAGGTTTTGGGGGAACACATGGGCAGGGCGGGGTAAATGGGGCAGGCACAGCTGTGCAAGCGGCCAGGCAGGGGCGCTCTGTGGCGCGTGCGTGTAGGTTTGGGAATACACGGGCTTGGCGGGGGGCAGGGGCCAGGCGGGGCAGTGCAAGCGGCCAGGCAGGGGCGCGCCACCGGCGTGTAGGTTTGGGAGAACACAAGGGCTTGGTGTGGGGGGGGGGGGGAGGGGGCAGGCACAGCTGTGCAAGCGGACAGGCAGGGGCGCTCCGTGGCGCGTGCGTGTAGGTTTGGGAATACACGGGCTTGGCGGGGGGCAGGGGGCAGGCGGGGCAGTGCAAGCGGCCAGGCAGGGGCACTCCGCGGCGCGTGTGTGTAGGTTTGGGGAACACACGGGCTGGGCGGGGGGAAAGGGGCAGGCGGACCAGTGCAAGCGGCCAAGCAGGGGCGCCGCCGCCGGCAGCGGAGGCGTGGAGGGCGTGGCAGGGGTGCTACCTGCACCCAGGGACACCCAGGGAAACCCAGGGACACCGAAACCCCAAGCATACTTGTCCTAGCGCTGAGACCTCCACCCCTGCCATTAGTGCCCCCCCCCCTGAATCAGGTGCGTGGGAGCGGGCCCGGGCGGAGGCCATCGGGTCAGCGCTTGGCAGGGCAGGCTACATATGCACGGACGCGCAAGCCAGCTTCACTCCATGCAAAAAATAGGAATAGAACTAAGGCATTCAATGCAGTGAACCAGATGCTGGTGCAGGGTGTAGGCGTGCGGGTGCTGGCGCTTTACTGTCATGGTCCAGTAAGAGAAGAAAGCAGATGCAGTGCCCATGCGCAGGCGTCGCGTAGCTCGCGCAAGGAAAGAAAAGACACCTCGCTTCATTTTAGCGCATGGAGCCGAGTAATAGTCGCGTGGCATACTAATTCAAAAAATGAATGTGGAACTGAGACAATTGAAACTATCACTGGCGCTGCTGGCTTCTTTTGCCTCTGAAGTGACGACGTGGACATCGCGCGCGTTGTCGCGGGTCGTCCAGTCCGGGGTGGGGGTCGTCTAGACGGGGGGGGGGGGGGTCGTCTAGACGGGGGGGGGGGGTCGTCTAGACGGGGGGGTCGTCTAGACGGGGGGGGGGGTCGTCTAGACGGGGGGGGGGGGGGGTCGTCTAGACGAGGGGGGGGGTCGTCTAGACGGGGGGGGGGGGGTCGTCTAGACGGGGGGGGGGGGTCGTCGTCTAGACGGGGCGACAGAAGCATGTTTTTCCCTGCAGTATACATATGTAATTGCAGGAGCAATTAACTGTTCTGCAGCATTAAAATCAGGCATGCAGCGATAACATGTATTTGGACCAGGAACCATATGCATTCTCCTGCAGGGTCAGAAATTCATTCTGCAGAACGAAATAGGCTCCTGCAATCAAATATGTAGAATGCAGGGAAAAAATGCTCCTGTCGCCCCGTCTAGACGACCCCCCCCCCCGTCTAGACGACCCCCCCCCCCCGTCTAGACGACCCCCCCCCCCGTCTAGACGACCCCCCCCCCCGTCTAGACGACCCCCCCCCCCCCCCCCCGTCTAGACGACCCCCCCCCCCCCCCCCCGTCTAGACGACCCCCCCCCTCTAGACGACCCCCCGCCCCGACTAGACGACCCCCCCCCGGTCTAGAGACCCGCCCGAGCGTCTACACGTCAGCGCAGCTGCGCGGTCGATGTGACGCCATCCGTTCGGACGAAAAAGAAGCCGGCAGCGCCGGTCTACACATTCAAACTTCATTTTTCTCGCACGTTTATATATTGTTAATACCTCTACAAGCCGCGCTGCCAAGCCGCGCTGCCAAGACGCAACGCAAGAAGCAACCGCAAGACGCGCTGCTCGTTAAGTAGGCGCGCTCAGAACAATCTCCAAGGAGTCACAAGAATGCAATTAAGGCAACAAATGAACCGATCAACGTATTCTTCCTCGCATTGTGTGCGTCCAGGGCGGTCTTTGCCTGTTAGTGTCTGATATCTAATTATAGGCATAGGCAGGTGCGAAGCAGTTTAGGAACAAGGTCCTGGGCTGGAGGCCTCAGCATACGTGGGAGGCAGGGCAGGCCTCGGCACTCCGACGCGCAGCGGCGCCCGCCCAGACCCATGCACCCAAGCACCCTGCCCTGGGGGAGGTGCATGTGAGGCCCATGCACGTTGGGGGCGAGGGGTGGGGTCTAGCTGCGCGGCCCCTTCGTGGGATTTGTGGCGTGGTGCTGTGGGCGTGTGGGCGTGTGGGTGTGTGTGGCTGCATCTCCCCACCGCCTTTATGGATTCTGACCATTCTGCCACCGCTGCAACGGCCTCGACGCGTACAATGCAGCGAGTTTGGGGGCCGTGGGCAACGCGCAAGCGCGCGCCCGCCGACTTGCGGTGTGGTGCGGGCCTTGCGGTGTGGTGCGTGTTGAGGTCAGGTGGAGGTGTGCGCCCCCGCCCCCCCCCTAACGCCTGAGTCCTGTTCCCTGCCTGCAGACCACGTGGCTGAAGCCTGCTGAGCAACTGGTAGCTAGGTTCGAGGCCGCCAGACGATGTGTGGCAGGTGCGACGAGCGTGGGTTGGCGGGGGTTGGCCCCACAGGCGTCCCCAGGCTGTAGGGGGCTGCATCTCCCCACTTCCTTGATGGATTCGGGCCATCCAGCCACATCTGCAACGGGCGTGACGCGTACAATACAGCGGGCTCCGGGGGCTGGGGCTTGGGGGCCGGAGCACGAGTGCTCCTGCGGATTACGTGGCGCATTTGTGGCGCAGTGATGTGGGCGTGTGGGGGCAGTGCTGTGGGCGTGTGGGGGCAGTGCGCCCCCCCCCTAAACGCCTGAGTCCTGTTCCTCCTGTCCTTTCCCCTGCCTGTAGACCACGTGGATGAAGCCTGTTGAGCAACTGGTCGCTAGTTTCGAGACCGCCAGATGATGTGTGGCAGGTGCGACGAGCGTGGGTTGGCGGGGGTTGGCCCCACAGGCGTCCCCAGTCTGTAGGGGGCCGCATCTCCCCACTTCCTGTATGGATTCGGGCCATTCAGCCACAGCTGCAACGGGCGTGACGCGTACAATACAGCGGGCTCCGGGGGCTGGGGCTAGGGGGCCGGAGCACTAGTGCTCCTGCGGATTTCGTGGCGCATTTGTGGCGCAGTGATGTGGGCGTGTGGGGGCAGTGCTGTGGGCGTGTGGGGGGAGTGACCCCCCCCCCCCCCAAACGCCTGAGTCCTGTTCCTCCTGTCCTTTCCCCTGCCTGTAGACCACGTGGATGAAGCCGGCTGAGCAACTGGTCGCTAATTTCGAGACCGCCAGATGATGTGTGGCAGGTGCGACGAGCGTGGGCGGGCGGGGGTTGGCCCCACAGGCGTCCCCAGGCTGTAGGGGGCCGCATCTCCCCACTTCATTGATGGATTCGGGCCATTTAGCCACAGCTGCAACGGCGTTGACGCGTACAATGCAGCGGGCTCGGGGGGCTGGGGCTTGGGGGCCGGAGCACGCGTGCTCCTGCGGATTTCGTGGCGCATTTGTGGCGCAGTGCTGTGGGCGTGTGGGGGCAGTGCGCCCCCCCCCCCCCCCTAAACGCCTGAGTCCTGTTCCTCTTGTCCTGTCCCCTGCCTGTAGACCACGTGGTTGAAGCCTGCTTATCAACTGGTCGCTAGTTTCAAGACCGCCAGACGACGTGTGGCAGGTGCGACGAGCGTGGGTTGGCGGGGGTTGGCCCCACAGGCGTCCCCAGGCTGTAGGGGGCCGCATCTCCCCACTTCATTGATGGATTCGGGCCATTCAGCCACAGCTGCAACGGGCGTGACGCGTACAATGCAGCGGGCTCCGGGGGCTGGGGCTAGGGGGCCGGGGCAACGAGCGCGCTGTCGGATTTCGTGGCGGATTTCGTGGCGCATTTGTGGCGCAGTGCTGTGGGCGTGTGGGGGCAGTGCGCCCCCCCCCTAAACGCCTGAGTCCTGTTCCTCCTGTCCTGTCCCCTGCCTGTAGACCACGTGGATGAAGCCTGTTGAGCAACTGGTCGCTAGTTTCGAGACCGCCAGATGATGTCTGGCAGGTGCGACGAGCGTGGGCGGGCGGAGGTTGGCCCCACAGGCGTCCCCAGGCTGTAGGGGGCCGCATCTCCCCACTTCATTGATGGATTCGGGCCATTCAGCCACAGCTGCAACGGGCGTGACGCGTACAATGCAGCGGGCTCGGGGGGCTGGGGCTAGGGGGCCGGAGCACGAGCGCGCCAGCGGATTTCGTGGCGCAGTGCATTTGTGGCGCAGTGCTGTGGGCGTGTGGGGGCAGTGCGACCCCCCCTAAACGCCTGAGTCCTGTTCCTCCTGTCCTGTCCCCTGCCTGTAGACCACGTGGATGAAGCCTGTTGAGCAACTGGTCGCTAGTTTCGAGACCGCCAGATGATGTGTGGCAGGTGCGACGAGCGTGGGCGGGCGGGGGTTGGCCCCACAGGCGTCCCCAGGCTGTAGGGGGCCGCATCTCCCCACTTCATTGATGGATTCGGGCCATTCAGCCACAGCTGCAACGGCCTTGACGCGTACAATGCACCGGGCTCGGGGGGCTTGGGCTTGGGGGCCGGGGCAACGAGCGCGCCAGCGGATTACGTGGCGCATTTGTGGCGCAGTGCTGTGTGCGTGTGGGGGCAGTGCGCCCCCCCCCATCGCCTGAGTCCTGTTCCTCCTGTCCTGTCCCCTGCCTGTAGACCACGTGGATGAAGCCTGTTGAGCAACTGGTCGCTAGTTTCGAGACCGCCAGATGATGTCTGGCAGGTGCGACGAGCGTGGGCGGGCGGGGGTTGGCCCCACAGGCGTCCCCAGGGTGTAGGGGGCCGCATCTCCCCACTTCATTGATGGATTCGGGCCATTCAGCCACAGCTGCAACGGGCGTGACGCGTACAATGCAGCGGGCTCGGGGGGCTGGGGCTAGGGGGCCGGAGCACGAGCGCGCCAGCGGATTTCGTGGCGCAGTGCATTTGTGGCGCAGTGCTGTGGGCGTGTGGGGGCAGTGCGCCCCCCCCCTAAACGCCTGAGTCCTGTTCCTCTTGTCCTGTCCCCTGCCTGTAGACCACGTGGTTGAAGCCTGCTGAGCAACTGGTCGCTAGTTTCAAGACCGCCAGACGACGTGTGGCAGGTGCGACGAGCGTGGGTTGGCGGGGGTTGGCCCCACAGGCGTCCCCAGGCTGTAGGGGGCCGCATCTCCCCACTTCATTGATGGATTCGGGCCATTCAGCCACAGCTGCAACGGCCTTGACGCGTACAATGCAGCGGGCTCGGGGGGCTGGGGCTTGGGGGCCGGGGCAACGAGCGCGCCAGCGGATTACGTGGCGCATTTGTGGCGCAGTGCTGTGTGCGTGTGGGGGCAGTGCGCCCCCCCCCCATCGCCTGAGTCCTGTTCCTCCTGTCCTGTCCCCTGCCTGTAGACCACGTGGATGAAGCCTGTTGAGCAACTGGTCGCTAATTTCGAGACCGCCAGACGACGTGTGGCAGGTGCGACGAGCGTGGGCGGGCGGGGGTTGGCCCCACAGGCGTCCCCAGTCTGTAGGGGGCCGCATCTCCCCACTTCATTGATGGATTCGGGCCATTCAGCCATAGCTGCAACGGCGTTGACGCGTACAATGCAGCGGGCTCGGGGGGCTTGGGCTTGGGGGCCGGGGCAACGAGCGCGCCAGCGGATTACGTGGCACATTTGTGGCGCAGTGCTGTGTGCGTGTGGGGGCAGTGCGCCCCCCCCCATCGCCTGAGTCCTGTTCCTCCTGTCCTGTCCCCTGCCTGTAGACCACGTGGTTGAAGCCTGCTGAGCAACTGGTCGCTAGTTTCAAGACCGCCAGACGACGTGTGGCAGGTGCGACGAGCGTGGGTTGGCGGGGGTTGGCCCCACAGGCGTCCCCAGGCTGTAGGGGGCCGCATCTCCCCACTTCATTGATGGATTCGGGCCATTCAGCCACAGCTGCAACGGCCTTGACGCGTACAATGCACCGGGCTCGGGGGGCTTGGGCTTGGGGGCCGGGGCAACGAGCGCGCCAGCGGATTACGTGGCGCATTTGTGGCGCAGTGCTGTGTGCGTGTGGGGGCAGTGCGCCCCCCCCCCCATCGCCTGAGTCCTGTTCCTCCTGTCCTGTCCCCTGCCTGTAGACCACGTGGATGAAGCTTGTTGAGCAACTGGTCGCTAGTTTCGAGACCGCCAGACGACGTGTGGCAGGTGCGACGAGCGTGGGCGGGCGGGGGTTGGCCCCACAGGCGTCCCCAGTCTGTAGGGGGCCGCATCTCCCCACTTCATTGATGGATTCGGGCCATTCAGCCATAGCTGCAACGGCGTTGACGCGTACAATGCAGCGGGCTCGGGGGGCTTGGGCTTGGGGGCCGGGGCAACGAGCGCGCCAGCGGATTACGTGGCGCATTTGTGGCGCAGTGCTGTGTGCGTGTGGGGGCAGTGCGCCCCCCCCCATCGCCTGAGTCCTGTTCCTCCTGTCCTGTCCCCTGCCTGTAGACCACGTGGTTGAAGCCTGCTGAGCAACTGGTCGCTAGTTTCAAGACCGCCAGACGACGTGTGGCAGGTGCGACGAGCGTGGGTTGGCGGGGGTTGGCCCCACAGGCGTCCCCAGGCTGTAGGGGGCCGCATCTCCCCACTTCATTGATGGATTCGGGCCATTCAGCCACAGCTGCAACGGCCTTGACGCGTACAATGCACCGGGCTCGGGGGGCTTGGGCTTGGGGGCCGGGGCAACGAGCGCGCCAGCGGATTACGTGGCGCATTTGTGGCGCAGTGCTGTGTGCGTGTGGGGGCAGTGCGCCCCCCCCCCATCGCCTGAGTCCTGTTCCTCCTGTCCTGTCCCCTGCCTGTAGACCACGTGGATGAAGCCTGTTGAGCAACTGGTCGCTAATTTCGAGACCGCCAGACGACGTGTGGCAGGTGCGACGAGCGTGGGCGGGCGGGGGTTGGCCCCACAGGCGTCCCCAGTCTGTAGGGGGCCGCATCTCCCCACTTCATTGATGGATTCGGGCCATTCAGCCACAGCTGCAACGGCGTTGACGCGTACAATGCAGCGGGCTCGCGGGGCTGGGGCTAGGGGGCCGGGGCAACGAGCGCGCCAGCGGATTACGTGGCGCATTTGTGGCGCAGTGCTGTGTGCGTGTGGGGGCAGTGCGCCCCCCCCCCCCTCAACGCCTGAGTCCTGTTCCTCCTGTCCTGTCCCCTGCCTGTAGACCACGTGGATGAAGCCTGTTGAGCAACTGGTCGCTAGTTTCGAGACCGACAGACGACATGTGGCAGGTGCGACGAGCGTGGGCGGGCGGAGGTTGGCCCCACAGGCGTCCCCAGGCTGTAGGGGGCCGCATCTCCCCACTTCATTGATGGATTCGGGCCATTTAGCCACAGCTGCAACGGCGTTGACGCGTACAATGCAGCGGGCTCGCGGGGCTGGGGCTAGGGGGCCGGAGCACTTGTGCTCCGGCGGATTTCGTGGCGCAGTGCATTTGTGGCGCAGTGCTGTGGGCGTGTGGGGGCAGTGCGCCCCCCCCCTAAACGCCTGAGTCCTGTTCCTCCTGTCCTTTCCCCTTGCCTGTAGACCACGTGGATGAAGCCTGCTGAGCAACTGGTCGCTAGTTTCAAGACCGCCAGACGACGTGTGGCAGGTGCGACGAGCGTGGGTTGGCGGGGGTTGGCCCCACAGGCGTCCCCAGGCTGTAGGGGGCCGCATCTCCCCACTTCATTGATGGATTCGGGCCATTCAGCCACAGCTGCAACGGCCTTGACGCGTACAATGCAGCGGGCTCGGGGGGCTGGGGCTTGGGGGCCGGGGCAACGAGCGCGCCAGCGGATTTCGTGGCGCATTTGTGGCGCAGTGCTGTGGGCGTGTGGGGGCAGTGCGCCCCCCCCCCCTAAACGCCTGAGTCCTGTTCCTCTTGTCCTGTCCCCTGCCTGTAGACCACGTGGTTGAAGCCTGCTGATCAACTGGTCGCTAGTTTCGAGATCGCCAGACGATGTGTGGCAGGTGCGACGAGCGTGGGTAGGCGGGGGTTGGCCCCACAGGCGTCCCCAGTCTGTAGGGGGCCGCATCTCCCCACTTCATTGATGGATTCGGGCCATTCAGCCACAGCTGCAACGGGCGTGACGCGTACAATGCAGCGGGCTCGGGGGGCTGGGGCTAGGGGGCCGGGGCAACGAGTGCTCCGGCGGATTTCGTGGCGCATTTGTGGCGCAGTGCATTTGTGGCGCAGTGCTGTGTGCGTGTGGGGGCAGTGCGCCCCCCCCCCCATCGCCTGAGTCCTGTTCCTCCTGTCCTGTCCCCTGCCTGTAGACCACGTGGATGAAGCCGGCTGAGCAACTGGTCGCTAGTTTCGAGACCGCCAGATGATGTGTGGCAGGTGCGACGAGCGTGGGCGGGCGGGGGTTGGCCCCACAGGCGTCCCCAGGCTGTAGGGGGCCGCATCTCCCCACTTCATTGATGGATTCGGGCCATTCAGCCACAGCTGCAACGGCCTTGACGCGTACAATGCAGCGGGCTCGGGGGGCTGGGGCTTGGGGGCCGGGGGCAACGAGCGCGCCAGCGGATTTCGTGGCGGATTTCGTGGCGCATTTGTGGCGCAGTGATGTGGGCGTGTGGGGGCAGTGCGCCCCCCCCCCCAAACGCCTGAGTCCTGTTCCTCCTGTCCTGTCCCCTGCCTGTAGACCACGTGGTTGAAGCCTGCTTATCAACTGTTCGCTAGTTTCGAGACCGCCAGACGACGTGTGGCAGGTGCGACGAGCGTGGGCGGGCGGAGGTTGGCCCCACAGGCGTCCCCAGTCTGTAGGGGGCCGCATCTCCCCACTTCATTGATGGATTCGGGCCATTCAGCCATAGCTGCAACGGCGTTGACGCGTACAATGCAGCGGGCTCGGGGGGCTGGGGCTAGGGGGGCCGGGGCAACGAGTGCTCCGGCGGATTTCGTGGCGCATTTGTGGCGCAGTGCATTTGTGGCGCAGTGCTGTGTGCGTGTGGGGGCAGTGCGCCCCCCCCCCATCGCCTGAGTCCTGTTCCTCCTGTCCTGTCCCCTGCCTGTAGACCACGTGGATGAAGCCTGTTGAGCAACTGGTCGCTAGTTTCGAGACCGCCAGACGACATGTGGCAGGTGCGACGAGCGTGGGCGGGCGGGGGTTGGCCCCACAGGCGTCCCCAGGCTGTAGGGGGCCGCATCTCCCCACTTCATTGATGGATTCGGGCCATTCAGCCATAGCTGCAACGGCGTTGACGCGTACAATGCAGCGGGCTCGCGGGGCTGGGGCTAGGGGGCCGGGGCAACGAGCGCGCCAGCGGATTACGTGGCGCATTTGTGGCGCAGTGCTGTGTGCGTGTGGGGGCAGTGCGCCCCCCCCCCCTCAACGCCTGAGTCCTGTTCCTCCTGTCCTGTCCCCTGCCTGTAGACCACGTGGATGAAGCCTGTTGAGCAACTGGTCGCTAGTTTCGAGACCGACAGACGACATGTGGCAGGTGCGACGAGCGTGGGCGGGCGGAGGTTGGCCCCACAGGCGTCCCCAGGCTGTAGGGGGCCGCATCTCCCCACTTCATTGATGGATTCGGGCCATTTAGCCACAGCTGCAACGGCGTTGACGCGTACAATGCAGCGGGCTCGCGGGGCTGGGGCTAGGGGGCCGGAGCACTTGTGCTCCGGCGGATTTCGTGGCGCAGTGCATTTGTGGCGCAGTGCTGTGGGCGTGTGGGGGCAGTGCGCCCCCCCCCTAAACGCCTGAGTCCTGTTCCTCCTGTCCTTTCCCCTTGCCTGTAGACCACGTGGATGAAGCCTGCTGAGCAACTGGTCGCTAGTTTCAAGACCGCCAGACGACGTGTGGCAGGTGCGACGAGCGTGGGTTGGCGGGGGTTGGCCCCACAGGCGTCCCCAGGCTGTAGGGGGCCGCATCTCCCCACTTCATTGATGGATTCGGGCCATTCAGCCACAGCTGCAACGGCCTTGACGCGTACAATGCACTGGGCTCGGGGGGCTTGGGCTTGGGGGCCGGGGCAACGAGCGCGCCAGCGGATTTCGTGGCGCATTTGTGGCGCAGTGCTGTGGGCGTGTGGGGGCAGTGCGCCCCCCCCCCTAAACGCCTGAGTCCTGTTCCTCTTGTCCTGTCCCCTGCCTGTAGACCACGTGGTTGAAGCCTGCTGATCAACTGGTCGCTAGTTTCGAGATCGCCAGACGATGTGTGGCAGGTGCGACGAGCGTGGGTAGGCGGGGGTTGGCCCCACAGGCGTCCCCAGTCTGTAGGGGGCCGCATCTCCCCACTTCATTGATGGATTCGGGCCATTCAGCCACAGCTGCAACGGGCGTGACGCGTACAATGCAGCGGGCTCGGGGGGCTGGGGCTAGGGGGCCGGGGCAACGAGTGCTCCGGCGGATTTCGTGGCGCATTTGTGGCGCAGTGCATTTGTGGCGCAGTGCTGTGTGCGTGTGGGGGCAGTGCGCCCCCCCCCCCATCGCCTGAGTCCTGTTCCTCCTGTCCTGTCCCCTGCCTGTAGACCACGTGGATGAAGCCGGCTGAGCAACTGGTCGCTAGTTTCGAGACCGCCAGATGATGTGTGGCAGGTGCGACGAGCGTGGGCGGGCGGGGGTTGGCCCCACAGGCGTCCCCAGGCTGTAGGGGGCCGCATCTCCCCACTTCATTGATGGATTCGGGCCATTCAGCCACAGCTGCAACGGCCTTGACGCGTACAATGCAGCGGGCTCGGGGGGCTGGGGCTTGGGGGCCGGGGCAACGAGCGCGCCAGCGGATTTCGTGGCGGATTTCGTGGCGCATTTGTGGCGCAGTGATGTGGGCGTGTGGGGGCAGTGCGCCCCCCCCCCCCAAACGCCTGAGTCCTGTTCCTCCTGTCCTGTCCCCTGCCTGTAGACCACGTGGTTGAAGCCTGCTTATCAACTGTTCGCTAGTTTCGAGACCGCCAGACGACGTGTGGCAGGTGCGACGAGCGTGGGCGGGCGGAGGTTGGCCCCACAGGCGTCCCCAGTCTGTAGGGGGCCGCATCTCCCCACTTCATTGATGGATTCGGGCCATTCAGCCATAGCTGCAACGGCGTTGACGCGTACAATGCAGCGGGCTCGGGGGGCTGGGGCTAGGGGGCCGGGGCAACGAGTGCTCCGGCGGATTTCGTGGCGCATTTGTGGCGCAGTGCATTTGTGGCGCAGTGCTGTGTGCGTGTGGGGGCAGTGCGCCCCCCCCCCATCGCCTGAGTCCTGTTCCTCCTGTCCTGTCCCCTGCCTGTAGACCACGTGGATGAAGCCTGTTGAGCAACTGGTCGCTAGTTTCGAGACCGCCAGACGACATGTGGCAGGTGCGACGAGCGTGGGCGGGCGGGGGTTGGCCCCACAGGCGTCCCCAGGCTGTAGGGGGCCGCATCTCCCCACTTCATTGATGGATTCGGGCCATTCAGCCACAGCTGCAACGGGCGTGACGCGTACAATGCAGCGGGCTCCGGGGGCTGGGGCTTGGGGGCCCGGATTGGGGATATGTGGCGCCGTGAAGAGGGCCCAAATCGCCATAATGGCATGCCTGCCCCTGCCAGCGGCCCTGCTTACTCGAAGGGCATGCATACAGTAGTGGTGGCTTGGCAGCTCGTTCCGGGAGGTTTGGGGCCGTGGCAGACGCCTTGGCGCCCTGGCACTACCCTCCCCACCCCCCTGCAGCCTTTGGCCCACATGTGCCCCCCCCCCTTCCCGACGCCTGAGTCTTGTCTCTCCTGTCCTGTCCCCTGCCTGCAGACCACATGGCTGAAGCCTGCTGAGCAACTGGTAGCTAGGTTCGAGGGCAACAACCCGGTCTGCGAGGCGGTCTGTCTTATTGAGTCATTTAAAATTCCATATCGAGTCATATTTAGCCCCATATCGAGCCGGGACCATTGTTTGATGCCTTGTTTTGGGGCATTGTTGGAGGCCGCCCACTGTTTTCAACATGGAATGCCAGTGGAGATGGATGGGTTTGGGTTCACGAAACCCATGCGAAGACCAAATCAATGGTTGTAATCGTGGTTGTATGTGGACTGTGAAGGGGGGGGGATGGGTGGGTGGATGGGTGGTTGGGTGGGTGTGGGGTGTGTGAAGTGCGTGTGCTTTCCAGGCTGTGGTTTGGCACGTCATTTGTGCTGCGTTTCCTGGGGTGCTGCGCAAACGCTGGGTTGCAGTTTGAGAAACTCCAGTTAGTGCGCTTGTTGGGTAGCTGGGTAGCTTTGTGGCTGCAAGCCGCCCCTTCTCACCTTTCCCATTTGCCTCCCTGAGACACCTGTGCTGACTGCCACGGATGCCGCCCCGTGTAAGCCGGGCTCGCTTCCCTTGGTTGCTGCTTGGGGGAGTGGGTGCGAAGGTGCTCTAGCTGCGCCTGGGACAGAAACCCAATGCACACTCTCCCACCTGACCTGTGAGTGTGATGGTGTATTGCAAATGGGGCGAAGAGGTGGCGAAGTCCCATAGTGGCAGTGCCTGTGTGTGTCGTAGCAGCTGTACACTTCCCGGCCACCCCCTGCCCCAAACAAGCAGACTGTTCATCACCCAAACGTCCCAGCAACACCCAAATCCACAAGACCAAGCCTAGGTAGGTAGGTAGGGCGCCTGGTAGGTAGGTAGGTAGGTAGGTAGGTAGGTAGGTAGGTAGGTAGGTAGGTAGGTAGGTAGGTAGGTAGGTAGGGCGCCTGGTACCCGGCCCATGCGCTAAGAGCGAGATGGGGCGACACAGGGGCAAAAGCAAACCCTTATGAGCCTACGACGTTGTCAACAGGACAAATACAACTTCATCGGCATTCGCCAAGTGATAGTTACACTCAAGTCTTTGGTATTTGGACGCTCCCGGTCACGTTCACTTGTTCACATTCACGTTCTGCAGCCATGGTAAGTGGGCAACCCGAGAAGCGTGCAACGTAGCCACAACTAAAGCTTAGCTGTAGTGAATAGAATAGACGAACGTGGGCGTTGGTGTGATTTACTTGGCCTCATACGTTTCTTCGGACCTATTGTCCATGAAAGATATGAAATATATATTATTAGCGGTATAAAGAAAGCCTGGGTCCTCGAGTCGAGTGGAGAGGATTGTTCCAATTTGACATGCCATCTGACACTTCACACACGATAATATCACATATAATCAATCATTATATGGGAGCCCAGCAATAGCTTACCTCTAACACACGCGTGCGAGTCTACCGGCCTCTCTAGCCCCTGACTATCGCACCTGACCGTAGCCCCCAGCGCAGCCCCATAGCTACCCCATAGCAGCTGTGCCACGCATTGTGAACAGGGGGCGGCGCCTCCCCACGGGAGGCGCGGGGGAGAGGCGGCCTTCGCCTTGGCAGGCGGGTGGCAGGCGGGTGGCAGGCTCGGTGGCAGGCTCGGTGGCAGGCTCGGTGGCAGGCTCGGTGGCAAGCTCGGTGGCAGGCTCGGTGGCAGGCTCGGTGGCAGGCTCGGTGGCAGGCTCGGTGGCAGGCTCGGTGGCAGGCTCGGTGGCAGGCTTGGTGGCAGGCTTGGTGGCAGGCTCGGTGGCAGGGTGGCAGGCTCGGTGGCAGGGTGGGAGGCGGGTGAAGTAGGGTGAGGGTGGGTGAAGGAGGGTGAGGGTGGGAGGCGGGTGAGAGGCGAGGGGTTGGGAGGAGGGGTTGGGAGGGGGGTGAGCGGTAGGGGGGGAGGGGGTGAGAGGGACTGCAGTGCCAGGGGGGATGGACGCTAGGGTTGCCTGTCCCCCGCTGACTGCTGCTGGTAAAATGCTGACAGCTGCTGCTCAACATTTTACCAGCGCTAAGAGCATCCATTCCACCTAACGTTCAATGTTTTAAGCTGGCTAGAGCTGGGGGGGCCGGCTTGAGGGCCCCCTGCCCACATGGAAACGTGGAAACGTGGTCGTGATGGCATGGTTACAGCAATGTTATGGCTACAGCACTGTTACAGCACACAACGCTTGCCCCACACTTCTCCACAGCCCACACACACGTGCACATGGGGCCACAGATCACTTGGGGCCACTTGTTACCTAGCACCATTCAGCCTTGAGTGGCTGGGGGGCATAGGGGGCATGGGCTGTGCTGGCACCTTCTCACCTTCTGACATTCAATCTGCTGCTCCCAATGCTACAGGGGCCGCTACAGGGGCTGATACAGGGGCCGCCGCTACAGGGGCCGCCGCCGTGGCCTTCCAGGGCTCAAACGCAAGATGCTTTAAACATGGAAAGGGTGCCTCATGATGGCAACTGCCTTTTGCGCGCGGTTCTGTTCAGCATCATGCACCTGATTCTGGTCAGGTATGGCAAGTTTGGTGCCGCGGCTGTGGACATTTGCATGTCCGCCCTTCGGGCATCCCTGGGTTTGGCCTTCATGGACTGGCGCCTATCTAACGCCCTGGAGGCTTACCTGTTATCTGAGAGAAGCACTACCGACTTTAAGAAAATACCTTTCATAGCTACTGACTACGGCTTACGGATATCCGACAACTCCAACAATCGTATATGGCTCAACCAAGGTGATCTAATGGTGCTATGCAGCATTTTTGACCATGCAGTAGTTGTCTACTGTGTGGAGGAGGAGGATCGCCATGGCAGGCCCACAAGGATAAAGTACTCGTGCTTGGTCTTACCCCCAACTGGTTATACTACCTGGTCATGTGTGCTATACAAATCACAGCACTACACAGCCTTCTCAGCTCCTCCCCCTGATGCCCTACATTTCTTGGAGAATCCTGACAGCAGGACCATTGATGTTGGGGCCATTATGGGACCTGAACTGGATATCCTACTTCATCAGGTAGAGACCGCCAAGAGCCACCTAGGTAAGGCAGTTTGTTTGGCACTGAGGCCTGCTGCTAACTAACATGATATGCCTAATGCAGGGGGCCTTTGGCACCTTATCAAGGCCCACATGCTGTCGGTGCCTAGCCTGGCAGCAGCCGACACCCTGGCAGCAGACGTCCAGCAGGACATCCAGTTCCTAGATGAGCTGATGAAGGCCCATGGGTTGTCAGCTGAGATTGAGCAGCTCCCTGCCCAGCCATATGAACAGAGCCCTACATATGGCCGCTGTGAGAACAGAAACTTTAAGAAGCGGGAGGCCAAACGCAGGTCGAAGGTTGTGAAGGTGGGCAAGGGGTGGCTGCGAAGGAGGCGAGGGAGGGGGGCGTGGCGGGCGTGGCGTGGCGTGGCGTGGCGTGGCGTGGCGTGGCGTGGCGTGGGTGGCGTGGGTGGCGTGGGTGGCGTGGGTGGCGTGGGTGGCGTGGCGTGGCGTGGCGTGGCGTGGCGTGGGTAATGTGGGCTGTGTCACAGGCTCACATTGCATGCTACAACTCGCTATGCCTCAATTCCTTCCGTTATTTCTTTGTCATTGATAACTCACTCCCGCCCCCAAAATGCATTCCACTGTTTGGACATGGGCAACACCCAGGCTACTGCCAGCCCCGCGGCCAGCCCCCAGGCCGTCAGCCCCCAGGCCGTCAGCCCCCAGGCCGTCAGCCCCCAGGCCGTCAGCCCCCAGGCCGTCAGCCCCCAGGCTGTCAGCCTCGCCGCGAGCCCCAGCCCTGTGAGCCCCTACAGCCACTCGGTCCTGGTCTGGGTCAGCCCGGCGGTGGCCAGCCCTGCGGCCAGCCTCGCCTCGAGCCCCAGCCCTGCGGAGGCCAGCCCTGCGGCTGCCAGCCCCAAGGCAGGCCCTGCGGCAGTCAGCCTGCAGGCCGTAAACCCAGAGGCTGCGGTCGACCGCAGCCTCGCGGCCATGGCCAGCCTGGCGGCCGCCAGCCCGGCGGCTGCGGCGGCAGCAAGCACCAAGGCGGCTGCGGCGGCAGCAAGCACCAAGGCCAGCCCTGCGGCCGTCAGCCCCAAATACCCTGAGGCCGCGGTCGTCAGCTACGTCAGCCCCACGGCTACCTGCCCCTCGGCTACCAGCCCCGTGACGGCTGACGGCCCCGTGGTCAGGGTCAGTTCGGCGGTCAGTTCGGCGGCGGTCAGCAAGGTCTGCCCCAAGGTCTGCCCCAAGGTCTGCCCCACGGGGATCAGCCAGACGATGGCCAGCAGCCCAGTGGCCGCCATGGCGGCCGCCAGCCCCGAGGCCGTCAACCCTCAGGCCAGCCCAGCGGCCGTCGACCCCCAGGCCAGCCCTGCGGCCGTCGTGTGCGCCAGCCCTGCCATGACGGCCAGCCCCGCGGCTCCCGCGGCCAGCCCCGCGGCCGTCAGCCCCGCGGCCAGCCCCGTGGCCGTCAGCCCCACGGCTAACAGCCCCGCGGCCACCAGCCCCGACAGCCCCGCGGTCGTCAGGGTCATGATCAGCCCGGTGGTCAGGGTAGTCAGGGACGGCCCCCTGGTCAGGGTCAGCCTGGCGGTCAGGGTCAGCCCCGCAGCTGTCAGCCCTGATGACCCCGTGGTCAGGGTCAGCTCGGCGGCGGTCAGGGTCAGCCCCGCGGCCGCCAGCCACCAGGCCGTCAGCCTCGAGGCTGACATCAACCCCGAGGCAGTCAGCCCCGAGCCCTCCTCCCTCCCCCTCCCCCGCCTCCTCCTCCCCCACTTCCTCCTCCCTCAGCCGCAGCCGCAGCCGCAGCAGATTCCGGTGGGCGCTGCATACATCGCTGCCCAGCCTGACACCACCACGGGCACCACCAGCGCTGTTTCCACCAGCGCTGTTTCCGGCACCTCCAGTGGCACTTCTAATCTGACCATGGAGACTCGCAACAATGAGCTAGCTGCACTTCATTTGGCGCTCAGTGAGCCCTTGCATCAGGGAGAGCTGGAACTTCTCGGGAGCCGACGTGCGGAAGCAACATCCAAGCGCACAAACGGCCTGTCATTCAAAGCAATCGTGGTCGGTGGTGCGAGGCTCACGGTGTCTCCGCCGTCCGCCACCAGCAGCCGTGCCTCCACCAGCAGCAGTGCGGGCACCAGTGCGGGCACCAGCGCGGGCACCGCCGCCAGCGGCAAGCCACCATCCCCACCATCCCCATGCTCCGGTCCCGGTGCTCAAAGCGACCTCACTGCTCAAAGCGACCTCACGGTACCGTCCACCAAGAGCAGCCGTGTGGGCAAGGCGGGCGGCGAGTGGACCCGCCACAGTGCCCCCAGCCACAGTGCCCCCAGCCGTTGCATGGAGGTCTCATCCGCCACCCCCGCCACTGGCGGTGAGGCCACTGGCAGCGGCAAGCCACCAGCCAGCGGCAAGCCACCAGCCAGCGGCAAGCCACCAGCCAGCGGCAAGCCACCATCGCCGCCACCATCACCACCATCCCCACGGTCCGCTGGCAGCAAGTGGAGCAGCCCCAGCAAGTGGAGCAGCCCCAGTGCCCCCAGCGGCCGCACTGTACGCACGGACTCTCCACCGTCCACCACCAGCAGCCATGTGGGCAAGGCAGCCGCTAGTGGCACTTCACCATCCACATGTTCTGCTAGCACGTGGAGCACGGTCTCGCGGAGCACGGTCTCGCGGAGCACGGTCTCGCGGAGCACGGTCTCGCGGAGCACGGTCTCGCGGAGCACGGTCTCGCGGAGCACGGTCTCGCGGAGCACGGTCTCACCAACGGTTGCCCCTCCAGCGGCTGCCCCCCCAGCGTTGGCAGCAGCCCCCGCAGCAGCCCCTCCCGCAGCCCCTACCACAGCACCAGCCCCTACCACAGCAGCAGCAGCAGCAGCAGCAGCAGCCCCTGGGCTAGCCCCTGCTGCAAAGCAGCTGCCAAAGCAGCTGCCAAAGCAGCTGCCAAAGCAGCTGCCAAAGCAGCTGCCAAAGCAGCTGCCAAAGCAGCTGCCAAAGCAGCTGCCAAAGCAGCTGCCAAAGCAGCCGCCAAAGCAGCCGTCAACGCAGCAGCCGCCAAAGGTAACATGACGCAGCCATGTATTGCTATCGCCTGATTCTTAACACTCCTGTGGTTTCATGTTGCTTCCAATGACAGCAGGACACACAACATGCAGGCAGGCTGCTGCTGCTCAGACTTCCTTGGCTTGCCAGGTGCCGGCCCCTGCTGCGGTTGCTCAGTACCACACAGCCAGCAATCACCACTGCTCGCAAAACAGGTAGCAAAACAGGTACCAAAACACGGCCAAGCCTTGGTCGCAGTAGGCCTGGTCGCAGTGGGCCTGGTCGCAGTAGGCCTGGTCGCAGTAGGCAGCCGCAGCCGCAGCCGCAGCCGCAGCCGCAGCTGCAGCCGCAGCCGCAGCCGCAGCCGCAGCCGCAGCCGCAGCCACAGCCACAGCCACAGCCGCAGCCCCCCATTACCCCCATGGACGAGTTCCCACCAGGGGTGGCTGTTGACCGGGCCATCTCAACTTTGTTTCTCATGGTTTGCATGGGACTGATATCGAGGTGTGCCCCACCAGGCTTGGGGGGAGGCCCTGGTAGAGGTCCGAATAGTCCGAACCTGCCTGTTCACAGGGGCAAATCTGTGAAGGTATGCTAGCATGGTATAAACAAAGATGTTTCGATTTACTTATTTACCGTGTGCAGACTGCAATGAAGCCTAAAAAGCAAGCCCTGCCAGTACCAGGAGCCGTCGATGTGCTCGCCAAGGTATGTGCAGGGCATAGCTGATTTACACGATGTCCTAGATGTTTCAAGCTCATACTCGCAGGCAACATGGTTGATTATGCAGATGATCCGACAGGTTGGGAACAGCAAGGGTACGGACAGACCGTACAGGGCTGGCCCCCCAAAGGTCCGCAAGTGGCTGGTTCCCCTGGCAAGGAAGTCCAAGTGGCTGCAATGGAAGTCAAAGCAGTCTACAAGGCACTTGTCAGCTCTGCACACTAAAATTGATGCACTTCTGGGGTCTGGGTCAGAGATTCCTTGCCAAAAGGTAAGCAGTTTGAGTCGGGTGGGATGGCTCTAATGGAGGCAAGATTGGAGTGCCTAACCATGTCTGGGACATATCTGCAGGGGTGGCCCCGCTCCTGCCATGAGCTGGCTTTCATGACTGTACGGATTGGTAAACACTCCAGGCTGTTCCCTGAGGGAACTGTACGTTTTAACAGGTCAAAAGCATTTTTTGTGAGTTGTTACTTCACAAGTCAGAGTATAGTAATGAGCATTACATTCTCGAGTTGTGGTGTAGGCTCGGCTATCCAACCACAGGTTGTTGAGAGTAGTAGCAGCCTTCAAGGAAATTGCAAAAATTGCTGACAACCGGCAACTGGAAACAGACTTTCATCATGGTTTAACTATATTGCTAACCCGGCACCAGTGTCACGAGCTGCCGTGTGCTGACGCTGCTCTGGTGTGCCTACGCACTAGTGAGTCTCGCGACGACAGTCCTCGGATGAAGTCGCGGTGCAGGGAAGCGGAACGCAGGTTACGACAGGTTGCGGCTTACAGACTGACCCTTGCAGGGTTTGCCAGTAGCGCTCCGCGCTGTCTTGACGGGAGACAATGAGCAAATTGATACAGATAGCGTGGTCTTGCAATAGGGACGGCTAACTCACAGGCTGTATGAGAGAGCAAGAAGCAAGACAAGGCTTGGCTTCTTGCTGCGCGTTCTAAAGCTGCCTCAAGCGTCGTACTGCGTCATCACCGCGTCACCGCAAAGGGCACTTACCCAACTTGCACCACTCCACACGGCGTAAAGACAGACGTAAAGGCAGAACAAAGGTGCACACATAGCTATGAAGTTCGCCAGAGGCGCGCACAAACCTCCAACGTCAGTCCGCGCAGGGCGCGTGCACAACTCAGACACAGTTGGAAAGACGACCGCAAAGTACACGCTACTAACACACTCGCATATACCCGGCGTCAGGCCACGGGTTTTGGAGTCACCTTCCACGCGTGTCCGTGACGAAGAAACCCATTATACGAACCGGCAAAACCCTTCGCCCGGTTTTCCCGCGTAACCCGCGCCTTATCACACGCTGGGTTCAGTAACACAGGAGATCACGACAGCTGTCACGAGCTGCCGTGTGCTGACGCTGCTCTGGTGTGCCTACGCACTAGTCCCCCCCCAGCCACGGCGCAGTAGGAAGCCGTGGTCTGGCAAAGAAAGGCGGAGCACACAAATCACGGAAACTCAAATCACATCATGCAATATGCCTTGCAGCGCACGAGCGCTGATGAGCCTATGCGCCACTCAGACAGGTATCCGAAACATGCAGAGAGCGGCACAACCACGCATGTCGCGTGCCACCATTTTACCGGCGAGCCGGTCGCGATTGCAGGGCGGGCGTCGCGAGTGCCCAGTGACGAAATGAGCAGTACGGGTTGCCATCGGAATCACACATGTGCTGCGCACACGTCAGTCTCTGACCCTACCAGCTAAATGGCGCGCTCGAGGTACGGTGAGACGGCAAAAGCCCTGGTGGTATGAGGGCCGCCTTGATGGAATGCCTAGTGTTAATCACACAAAGAGAGTGCTGACGAGTTCGTCACGCACGAAACCGTGACGGCGTTTGCCTGATGCAAAATACACAATCCACACACAGGTGGCGCACGCAATGACCATGAGCCGGCCCTCCTCGCTGCGTGAGCGTAGCCAAGCAAGGCGTGCTCTGTCAGCACAAGTGACATAATCGGCAGGGGCGCGCGCAATGACAGCCTCACGGGCGTGGCTTACTGCCTCCTCGATACACAAATCTATCGCAGACGGAACACACTCCAGCCACACCACACCCATGTCCACCTCACTACGCTGTGCCTCACTGAGAGCCTCGGTAGACGCAGCTTCGGGTCCACGCGTCGGCAGGCCGCGGCGCAGGCGGCACCCTTGTTGGCGGATCCAGGCCGCCGTGGTGGCGGGAGTGCCCCAGGGCGCGTAGACGCTGGAGGCGAGGGCAAGCTCCACGAACGTCGATAGCTGATCCAGCTCAGAAGGTGTAGACAGATGCAGACCAGCGTTGCCCAGCCGCGCGCTGGCCGAAAGATGCTCGGCCTTGGTGATGCCGTGCGCGCCGGGCATGGAGTCTTGTAGAGCGCGCTGAGCGCCTTGGGGGGTTGTCAGGTCACGGGGCGCCGGGTCCGCCGTGGTGGCCGCCGCCGCGCGCGCCTTGTTGGTGCTTGAGACGAGGCGAGGGCGGAGCTGGGGAAGACTGACAATCTCACTGGTACCGTCAGAGTATTCAATAAGGAAGTGATGAACACGGCGCCGTTGACCGGCGTAGCTGACTACGCCGGAATCGCTGACCTTGCGCCCACGCCGGCCTTTGGACTCACGCATGGCAAAAGCTCCCTGCAAGTGGCGGAGGTGTGCAGGCGTGTGACCTTGCGCACGCTGCTTGACCGCCTTCTCGCGTAGTGCCTGAGCCGTGATGCCCTTGTCCAAGCAGCGCGGACAAATCCAGGTGCCTTCAGGGATGGCGTCGAGCGGCGGGGCGAGGCAGAAGGTATGCCAACCGTCGCCACACGAGTCACACAGCAGCATCCATTCCTCGTTGTCGGGCAGCTTGCAGGCTTGGCAGGAGAGGGTAGCCGCGGGACGAGCAAGGCGGGGGTCAACATCATGGTCGGTGATGGGCAGATGGCACGGCGCGACGTGAGTGATATGCGCCGTGATCTTGGTGCCGCAGCGCCCCTCTAGCTCCACCACGCCTGACTGTCGGATGTCAGAGACGCGCAGAATCTCGGGGCGAGCTTGGGCTTCCAGGCTGGTGCGGGCGGTGGTGTTGCGATAATACACGTAGTCGCCTATATCAAACTTTCGGACTTTTGGGTCGAAACCGCCGCCACGGAGGCGGGCATACCGCAGGCTGTCACGGTGTTGGGCGGTGGCAAGGTTGCCGCCGGCGATGACCATATGCCTGCGCACGGCTGCAGCGCGCAGCATAACTGAGCGAGCCGCCGTCTCAGGGTTGTCGAGGTCGATTTCTTCTTCAAAACGGGGCTTTACTGCTGGCGGGATGACAGGGTCGGTGGCGTACAGGATGGTGTAAGGACACAACTTAGTGGCACTCTGCACGGAGCAGTTGTAGCCGAGCGTGATGGAGGGGAGCTGGTCATCCCAGTGCTTGATTCCCGCGTCGCCGTGCGCCAGCTTGGCGAGCGCCTTCTTGCAGGTTTGCACGGCACGCTCACTGAGACCGTTGGCTTGAGGGTGGTTGGCCGAAGTCTGCCGGTGGTCGATGAGGGATTCCATCAACAGGCGTGCGAAATCGCCCTTCCACTCACTGCCTTGGTCGGTGCACA
Organism: Chlamydomonas incerta; assembly: GCA_016834605.1. NCBI lineage: Eukaryota > Viridiplantae > Chlorophyta > Chlorophyceae > Chlamydomonadales > Chlamydomonadaceae > Chlamydomonas > Chlamydomonas incerta. The sequence continues at coordinate 6,163 of JAEHOC010000167.1, read as the reverse complement.
CCTCGGCGCACGCACCGAACATACCAAGAATATGCTGACGGAAGGCGCTGGCGGTCTCGGCGGCAGTCTTGGAGGTTAGGGGAATGAGCACCACGTACTTGCTGAAATGCTCCACGCACACCATGACGTACAGGTTGCCGCGCTCGGTCTCGGTGAAGGGGCCGCACAGGTCAACACCCCAGCGGTAGAACAGGCCGCCGATAGGCAGAGGGTTGAGAGCTGGGGTTTGCGCGGTGAAGGTTGCCTTGACACGATCGCAGGCGGTGCAGTGGCGCACAGCGGTAGCAACGTCATCCTTGACGCCACGCCACCAGTAGGAGTGAAGGAGGAGAGCACAGGTGCGGCGGACGCCCCAGTGCCCTGACTGCTCATGCATCTTGCGCACGAGCTCACCACGCTCCGAGGGCCGTGGGACCACACGTGAGCGTCCATCGAGACCAACCATGCGTAGCTGGTCGGCTTGCCAGCGGTAGCGCGTGGCACGCCTCTTGATGCGGTGCGTCTCGGCCTCGGAGCTGCCGTCGGGGAGGCTGCCTGAGCGCAGGTAGGAGATAAGCGCCTCGTCAGACCACGCGTCACCGTCAGCAGCTGTGCTGTTGCCTTCGGTCTCGAGAGAAGCACTGATCAGCGCAGCGGTGATGGTGGCGCAGGCGTTGTTGGGCTGACATGAGAACACGCTGGCGAGGCCGGCGGTAGGTAGGACACTGGCGGAGGCGAGCGCGACGGGCGCGCTAGGGGGCAGTGAAGACGCGTGATCATCAGCAAGCACCCGACCCATGGCGATAATGCTGGCCAGGTAGGACACGTCGGTGGCACGAACCAGCTGCGCCTTGCGTTGTTGCTCAGACCAGTCGGGGATGTCAGTGACGCTGCCGCAGAACCCCAGGAGGGTCTCGCACTCAGTGGCGTTGGGTGCGGTGTGACGGCCCAGACCTGAGTCGTGGATGGGGCAGGCGCTGGTTGGTTGCGCAGATTCCATTGAAGCGGCGATGGTGGCGGCCATGAGTGCCTTGACGGGGCGGCCCTCCATGTCGCAGGGGTAGAAAGGGGGACGAAGAGTCTTCCGGGCGATGGGGACGGTGCGGCCGCTGCCCAGGGCGCTCTGGGCGTCACTGGCGGCGGGGCGTGTTGCGGCCTCAGTCATCTCACGGAGAGTGTTGTCGGGGGTCAAGCTGGTCCAAGTGCGATAGAGCTGGTGAAAACCAGAGCCGAAGCGTGCTGAGTCTGCAACGACAGGTTGACCCCAGGCTTCGCGTGCCGCGCTGTCAGTGCTGCGCTGCTCGATGGCGGGAGCAGGACTGCCGGGGACAGTAGAGCCGCAGCAGAACATGACCCTGTCAGCACCTAGGTGCTGCTGCGCGAGCGCAACTACCCGCACGGCTGCCGCTTGCGCACCCGCGTCACCTGGGCTCCAGTATGCGGCAATGAGAATGGGCTCGTTGCCCCTGCCGAGCAGCTGGATGTGCTGCTCAGTGACGTCGGAGGCTGACGGTGGCAGGGTGATGAAGGTGTCTGACCAGGCGGAGGCGGGGAAGAGGGCAGGTTGCGCGTCGGTGTGACGGGGCAGACGCTGCAGCACGACACGGCGTGCTTGGCGGTCAGGCTCGGAGCAGTAGTAGCGCTTGACGGGCAGGCCGTTCAGGAGGCAGGCGTCCAACATGGACGCCAGGCCGCCTAGTGGTTCGTACAGGACCACTCCGTGTCGGTAGGCGCTGTCATACCACCTGGCGGTGCTGACGGCGGAAGGCGAGGGAACAGGTGGCGCCTCGGGGGCACCACCTTCATCACGAAGGCGTCGCTTGCGCGCGGCTCTCCACTCGATGGCGGACCCGCGCAGGAGCTCACGCGCCACCTTGGTTCCAGATCAGGGTCGTCTGGCTGCGGGCAGGATGCTTCGTAGCCCCAGCCATTCCAACCGAAGGTAGCCTCATCTGGTGACGGTAGGAAGTCCGAGGCGAAGGTTGGCAACGGGTGCCGAGGAGTTGAGGGCTGCGTGCACGATTCTGACACGATGCCGCGCTGGCAGCAAGCGCGGAGGCGGCGTCGGTGGGGAGAGGCCGTGCGTCGAAGCCATCGTCATCCTCATCAAGACGGGCTCCGGACCCGTCAGTGGTTGAAGCCAGGGGGAATCGTGACAGGCCATCAGCGTTCTGGTGTTTGATACCAGGTCGGTGCTCGATGGTGAAGTTGTACTCTTGCAGCACCAGAGCAAAACGAGCGTACTGGCCGGTCAAACCCTCGGAGCTCATTAAATACAGAAGCGGCTGGTGATCCGTAACCAGCTTGAAGGGGGTGTCAGAGCCAATAAGGTGGTGTCGCAGCATCTTGACCGCCCACACTACCGCCAGCATCTCACCCTTGTAAGACGCGTAGTTGGACTCGTGCTTGTTCAGGGAGCGGCTGATGCAGGCGCACATATATTCTTGGCCTTGGTCATCGAGTTGACCTAGCACGGCGGCGATGCCCTTGTTCGAAAAGTCGGTATGCAGAATTAACTGGCGACTGTAGTCAATACGCTTCAGGACAACGTTGGGCTGTGTAAACACCTCCTTGATAGCACGGTGGGCTTCCTCCTGTTCTGTGCCCCAGCGCCAGGCGACACCCTGCTTGAGTAGATGGTTCATTGGTGCTGCCATCTCCGACATGCGGGGAATGTAGCACCGGTAGTAGTTGATAAAACCAAGCTGGGTGCGGAGCTCAGACACGTTCTTGGGCGGAACAAGCGCCAGGATGGCAGCGACCTTGGCGTGGTGCGGAGATATGCCGAAGGTGGAGAGATTGTGCCCAAGGTATTCTATGACGTCAGCGCCGAAGATTGACTTGTCAGGGTGGGCGCGGAGCCCACACGCTGATAGTGCGTCCAGTACGGCAGCCACGGCGGCGACGTGCTCCTCGGCGGTATCAGTTGCGATCAAGACGTCATCAATAAAGGAAATAGCACAATGATCTAGGCCAGCTCGGCGCAGCTCATGATCCATGCGGCGCTGGAACGCGGCGGACGCGTTCTTGAGACCATATGGCATGCGCGTGTAGGCGATAATGCGGTTGCCACACCAGAAGGCGGTTTTGGCCTGGTCCTCCTCGTGGATGGGTATCTGCAAGAATCCCTGCCGCATATCCAGCTTGCTGAAAAACCGTGCCTTGCCTACGCGCTGAAAGATCTCTTCTGGCCGGTGGAGGCCGTACTTGTCAGGCGCGGTAACCTTGTTGACGGGACGGTAATCCTGGGCCATGCGTGCTGCGGTCCAGAGACCGGTAGACTCATCACGCTTGGCAGCAATCACGGGGTTGACGACAGCCTTGGTGGGGCCCTTCCACTCGACGCAGATGCCTGGCGAGAGCAGCTCTTCGGTCTTGGTGCGAATGATCTCCTGCTCCTTAGGGCTGTAGCGGCGTGACTGCTGGATGATGGGCTTCTCGGTCGTAAGTTCGAGACGAAAAGCGCCCAGCTCACCGCAGTAACCAGGTAGTTCCTCCATGCTGTAGGCGAAGGCGGAGCCCTTGCGGTCGCGCACAGTTTGCTGAAGCTGAGCCATGACGTCAGGGTGGCATGGCGGTAGCATGGCCCCAGACCCATCCGCCATCCTTGTCCTTCTCGTAGCGCTCGCAGGCTGCTGCCGCCATCTTGCCGTCGAAGGTGAAGGTGTCAACACTGGCGAGCACACCTGACAGACCTGGGGGGTGATCAGCAGAGGACAGAATGTCGGGCTCGGGCATCAGCGCGGGGCTGATGCGCCAGCGGGCACGGAGCTGAGGCGGCGCCGCGTGGAGGGCGGCTGAGACGGCCTCAATCTGCTGAATAGCCTGCAAGCAGGCGCTGCCGCTGCCGGTGGCGCCAGCAGTTGCACCCACGCCAGCGGCCATGGAGAAGAGGGTGGTGAAGAAGAGCAGGAACGTAATGACACCGCGCCAGGTGCGCTTGACGCCGGTTGGCTGCTTGACAGAGGGCGGTGCGCGCTTCTTGCGCTTGCCGTTGCGCTTGGGCTTGGGAGGCTCCGCGTACGTGATCTCGGTCCGGTCCATGGAGGAGACTACCGACGCAACGGCGTGGTTGGCGGCGGTGGAGAGCGAGGCGTACGAGCGGGAAACCCAACTGGCGGGCTTGGTGGGAGCAGCGGGTTGTGGCAGTGCGCTGGAAGGTGCCGGTGTTGCCACCGCTTGCCGTGGCGCACTGAGCGCTGCAGTCGGTGTTCTCGGGGCTGGAGGGTGCCGTCATCAGCGTCGTAGAAGATGTCGCATCCCCCCCCCAGCTCTGCGGCCCCGACGGGAGCGCAGCAGGAGCTGGAGCACAGGGCGACGTTGATGAGGGCCGAGGTGCGCACATGGTGCACACCGTTGGTGTTGTGCATGGGGAGAGACACCACCAGGCCGGGGAACTCCAGCAGGTTCGGCCGGTAGTGCAGCATGGGCGAGGGGAAGGAGGTGATGAAGTCGCCGAGGCGCTGCATCTGGGGGTTGCCGATGAGCAGGTCGAAGAGGTGCGTGTCGTCCACGACCAGCGTCTTGGTCATGGGCATGCGTACTTCGTACGGGCGTGTCAGGCTGCAGAACGAGGAGCAGGGTCTCGGTGGCCAGCTCCTTGCCCACGCACTCGGTGGAGGTGCCGGTGGCGAGCCGCGCGCTGGAGCCGCGGACCGGCAGGTTGAAGGCGCGGACAAGGCTGAGGGGAATCAAGTTGATGTCGGCGCAGGTGTCCCGGAGTGAGCAGGGCTCGCAGGGCGGCTCGGAGCCACCGTGGCCACCGTGCGCTGAAGGACTCGGGCGGTCAGTAGTGACGATACGAACAGCGCCGCGCGCGTAATAAAACAGGCGGGCAGGCGTGTTGAGGTAGTGGACGGACACGGGGTCCCAATCCACCGTGCGGCGGAACCATTCATCCCGGGAGATCTCGTTGATGGTACGGTAGCCGGGAGGGTGGTCACCCACGACGCAGTAGGGAGGGCCACTGCGGGGCCTAGCGTGGCGCTGCTGGCAGCGGCGGAGTCCACGCTGCCGTGAGTAGCAGCGGCAGTGGAGGGCGGTGGAGGAGGTGCCGCAGACGTGGAAGCCCCGCCCGCCGGAGCGGACGCGAGACAGCTGGACAGGTGGCTGCGCGCCGCCGCGTTGCGTCCAAGGGCCGCGGAAAGGCTGCGCAGCGAGAACGGGCAGGCAGCTCGAGCTCCTGATCAGCGTCGGAAGCCGGCGGCGCGTGCCGCGGCTCAGGGGACTTGAGGGCGCCGGCACCGACCTCCTGCGCCTGAAAGGAGACAGGCGCTGACTGCTGCTTGTGCGTGGCGCACGCGGCGGGGCGCTGAGCTGAGCCCCTGCCCGCCTCGGAACCGGCAGCGGCGCTGCTGCTCGCGAGAACGGACAGGGAGGAGGGCAGGTCACCTGGGTCGATGACGGGTAGTGACGGCGCAGGTGTGCTGAGATCCGGCGCGCCCGATGGACGCCAGCGGGGCGAAGATGCTCATGGCAGCCGCCGTGAAGTTGGACAGGCGCGGCATGAGGCCGAAAGCTCCAGCGCGCCGCGCGCCAGGCGCGCGGGTGTGAAGCGTCAGCGTGGCCCGCGACAGAGCTGACGCAGGCGCTGGCGCTGGCGGCGCTGGCGACAGGGGACGGGGGCAGGGGGTTGAGGAAGGAAGGGTTGGCCGACAGCACGGCGATGGAGTGCTGCGCCAGGCGGACCTGGTGCAGGGCCGCGCCGTGCAGCTGCAGCAGGTCGAGGCCGGCGCTAGTGGTGCAGGGGCTGCTGGAGGAGGCGCAGGCGTCGGAGGACGCGCTGGTGACGTTGCAGAAGTACTCTCGGTGTCGTCCTCCTCGTACTGGTCACGGCGGCGGCCGCGTTGGCGGTTGTAACGCCCGCCGTTGCCACCGCCATTGCCGCGTTTGCCGCCGTTGCCACCGTTGTTGCCGTGGTTGCCGTTGTTGCCGCGGTTGCCCTCGTGGTACTGGCGCAGGTTCTGTCGAAGGAGTCCTGCAGCGCGGGACTGGGCGCCTGGTAGCCCTCGGGCGCCAGCCACGGAGAGCGGATTGAAGCACGTGGGCCCGTGCAGGCGAGAGCAGTGGCTGCAGCGCTCGCGCTCGTAGCGCGGCCCCGGCCGCCGCCCCCACTCCACCGCCGCTGCCGCTGGCACGCCGTGCCCTTGCGCTTGAACTGGTCCGCCTGATACTTGGTGGCGGG